>PYAF01003172.1:342407-364149 GCA_007407185.1 Glycine tomentella | reverse complement strand
AAGTTATGTAACAAGCTAGATTTTTTTTGAGAAAGTAGTGTTTGTATTATATAAACTTTTGTATCAGAGACATTGGCTATGTATATGAGTAACAAATCTTTTGCAAATTTTACATTTTAAAAATTTTACTATTATACGTCTCTTAGAAATTTATCCTTAAGTAAAAATAAAAATAAGTAAATATTTAGGTTGTTACATAACCACACATAGGCGGAGTTTATTCATATCAGTAATCCAGTCCAAAAATCAAACGCAACTATTCATAAAAGCACAGACCTGAATTGCAGAGCCATTGATTTTTTTCAAGTGAAAATAAGGTATAGCATGGGTCTACCTTATCTGTAAGCCCTTCAAATTTTTTAAACTCCCAAAAGATTTTGCTCGAGAATGAGTTAGCTTAAATTTAATTATCACCACAACATGTAACATGTATCCATTAACTAAACTCTGATATCTTCCCCCGAGAACTTCAACTCATTTGCCATAAGAAGGTAATGGATCAACAACTTCCCAATGAAATGAATCCTATCAAAGTAAAAAGCCAAGAATACCTTCTCTATCACCATATTGCTTTTCCCACTAAGAAGTTCAGGAGCCATCCATGGTAAAGTCCCCCATACTCCACCAGATCTGAAAAATTACATAAATCTCATACCTTGTAGCAATATGAATAAGAATATTATCTAATGTCGAATATTATCTAATATATTAAACATACCAAGAAAACTTAATATATTTTCAACTTATGTATTCCAGACCCCCTAAAGTTGGAAAATGCCAAAGAATCATTGTCAGATCTGCTAGAAAATAACCTATAGAAATACGTAAAAAAAGGAGAAGTATTATGGAAGACAAAATCACAAATAAGCCAACAGGACAATCATTGTTAGAGGAGAAACAGAAAGATTAAAAATAAAGAGTAGCAGAACGCCAGCATGTGCACCAGACCAATGGGAAACTAAAAGGTGGCTTGAAAATAAACGGTGTTAATTAGTTATGTTACCTTAATGGAGACCTTGCTCTTAACTTGCGTTGCTAGAGCCTCGGTCATGGACTGAAATAATATCCACGTGCGAACAAAATAAAAGAACATTAAAACAGATCCATAAACAGAAACCAAGAGGACCAAACAATATTTGCATACATAAAAAATTGTTGAGCAAAGACAATTTACAGAAATAATATCCTCATAGGTGTCTCACAAAACATTGTGTGAATAATCAGAATTCTCCAAGTCAAAAGGATTGTACCATAAAAAAAAATTGTGAATGATATCATTAATGAAATAAAAATCGTTGAGCAAAGACAATCTTACATTCCCTACAAAAACAACACAAACAATCATAATTGAATGATGATAAGAACAATTTAAACCAAAAAGCTCTCTTTTGTTCTTGTTCGATCAAACCAAGAAGACCCTTTGAGCCTTTAAGAAGATAAATCAGCGCACAACACTCTCAAATTAACTCACCCCACATGGTAAAATGATCATCAGGAGACACTGTAAATTGACCAAAGACTAAAAACAATAAACTAAAATAAAAAAAATTCCTGGAAAATTAAAATTAAAATATATTGAAAACAAAACAAAGGTACAAAGAGATTTAATAATATTCCAATTAGATGAAAGCAGACGTCAAATTAGATTAGAGTTTTCATGACTGTGGTGAAGATAGCAAACATATTTTTGAGACTACAACAAATAAAGGAAGCACTATAGATACCAAAAAGTCCAGACATAACTTGGATTGTGATTGCACAAAGAACTGTGTTGGGTTTGAAACTTAGAATGTACTATGCTAGGACCTGAGTTCTTTTTCCCCGATTCAGCCAAGGCACAAAAAGTCAAGACATAGCTAAACTTCAAAACAATGAAATATGTCATTTGGTGTGATGACAGTTAGCCAAATGGATACTTGCTAAATAAGAAAACAAAAAATGTAGTTTCTCGGATGTAAACATAGTTTTATGTAAAATGATTAATTGATAATGATAGATAAACAAAAAATTCACATAATACACACACTGCACTCATAGATATGATCAAATACTAGTTTTTGCGATTTTTTCCTGTTAATTTGACAGTTGAAATGATTCCAACCGTTCCATCTGCACCAAAAGAAAATGTTATAAGCAATACCATTTCAGCATCGTTAAACTTTTGATGTATAAATTTGGACCCAGACAACCGTATTTTCTTCAAACATATTGACTGCAACATACCTGAGATTTCTCAGAGTCATAACAATTCTCTTTGAGTTCTCTTGAAGTTGGCACTAAGATATTTCCGCCAATTCACCAATGATGTCTGCATTATTAAAATTTGATTTCATTTCTCTTCTGAGGCTGACTGGAATAAGTTATATTGGTTGAAATAAGTTATTTTGTGACTTACCCTTTCTCACTTCTGGAGGATTATTTCAAGTATGCAGACTAATTTGCTCTTCTAATTTTTCATTTTTATTCTGCTAAGGTAATTAAAAATGTAACAAAAGTCAAAGGAAAATCATTTAGTAATATAGATACTAATAGTTTCAAGAGAGATCTTTGTGTTTTAGGACCACTTTCATTCTAAGAAACATTATAAGTTAGAATTCTTAATTTTGAAAAGAAGAATCTATCTAAATGATTTATGTTGTATCCTTTTACGTACTAATCATAGCAAATTGCCTTTTATTGCAAAATTGTCCAAATATAGCTGGCTTATTGATTGAAAATCCGTTATATTGTTGTTAAGTATAAATTATTTTTATGATTACTCTAGCTTTTATAATATGTTAATTTGTGCATGCTTGTCTCTATGAAGTTAGGACATTGCATTTCGACACAGTAAGCATGGTTTGCATAACTTTTATTAGGTAATTAAAGAAACTTAGATGGCTTGATGTAATATGGGAGATAAAACCACATCAATCATGCAATTATTTTTTTAGATAAACATTTTTTTCTCAATCAGCCCAAAAGTGCCGCCTTGATATGTCAAATTAGATAAATACGTCAAGGAGGAAACAAACCTCATCACAGTGAGCTGTCAAAAATTCAGAGACCACGTTTACATGCATAGTAAGAAGGTCCCGCAAAGAATATCCATAGGGATGTATGAAGAAGTGTCATGTAGAACTTTAAAATCATCAGTAAGATAAATAATGGGAATTAAATGGGGGATGATTCTGATCTGACCTTAAAGGTAGAAAATGCATCAGATGCAACATCAAAGTTAGGCAACTGTGCAAATTTAAAGAACAACACAAAACTTGCAGATTCCAATATGTATGTGAAAAACACTCAAAAAATACACATTTAAAACAGTGTAATTCACTTGGCTTCTAAATAGACTATATGACAAACACCAGACTCAAAATGCACATTAGTGATAATCATTTGTTAATTTTTGCTTCATCTTTTGTTTATCAAGTGTTGTCCAAAGATGCAATGAATGAGTTGAAATTTAGGCTTGTTTATAAATAACACAAATTTCAACTTTCACATGTTAAAAAAATTGTTGAATAACAAATTTCAACTTTAAATTAGATAGAAGAAACAATTTTTTTTTTGAAGAAATAACAAAAATTTATGTCAGTCACCTATGCACATAATAATTCCAACAAACAATTAAACAAGTATTTTTCATCATAATATAACAATGATAGAGAAATGTTTCTGATGTCGTAATGCATGCATGTTTGCTTAAGCACTAAGCTTTTTTTATAACTTCAAATAAACATTGTATTTTTCTTCTACATTGATTCTCCAAATATTTACTCTTTCTTTCAGGTATTTTATTACTTAGAGTACCTCATATATTGGTGTTTCTCGTAGAGTCCCCTTGCAATGCCAATATTGGAAAAAAAAAAAAAGTAAAGTTGAAAGAAAGAAAAATTGTAATAGCACAGAGCTATAGTGAAATACCATTGTTGTCCAGGACTAAGTTTTAAAAAAAACATGGCTATTAAGTCCCTGAGTGACTATTAGCATGTTGTGGAGTACTTGTAAAAATAGGAGGCTCTACGGTATATTTCCCATATCTTTGGTTTTTTGAAGACGAAAGGTACCGGATAAAATTGTGACAAAGCCACAAACCTCAACAACAATTTGAGATGCATCTTGTCTATCCCATTCCTGTTGCAAATAAATAAAGCAGATAATAACTTGCAATCCATTCACAAATTGTCGACGAAGATAGTATTATTTAAGACATAATTTTTAAAAGAACTTCAATTTTTCTAAAATTACAATGTATACTATTCTAAAAATGATTGTGACTGAGATAAAACCTTGATCAACCCAAAATCTAGAAATGTTACCATTCTAGTTGGAATTTACAAATAAAAAACCAAGAAGTTATCCGCAAATTGTGACAAAAAATGTTATTTTCCTTCAAATTTATTCTTACTCCGATAGTTTTATTTTCTTCATGATATCTGAATATGACTCTAGGATGTTTCTTCATCTGACACAAAAACATGTTGGCAAAGAGAAGAAGGGCAGAGACAGAATTTCCTGCAGAAGTTGAAAAGAGAAAATGAGACAATTGAGATAGAAAAGGACAAAGGATGAATAAATAAATAAAGATGAAGGAAAAAGTGTGCTAGTGGAGATTTAGAAACTGTCTCCAAAAGCCTCCACAATAAAAGATATATGATTTTGTCTTCCTGTGAAGTTAGTATAATGAAAATAAAAGATTTGAAACATAAGTGATACTGTGATACAAACACAATAAAAATGATTGAAATTTACTTGAGTGAACAAAATATTAAAAGGACCACTGAGCTATGACACTATGAAACTATGCATCTGTCCAAGCTGTAAAAACTGGCATTTGAGACAAAGTAAGTGTTGGCCTTAAATGGGGTGAAGGGTCCCAAGAATTCAAGTTATTTGGATTAGTAGCCAATATTTTTTATGCAATTGAAGGCATTCTAGAGAGCATTGGCAAGCTTGTCATAACAGAGATACATCCTCTTGAGCTGCTCAAACTTGTGGTCAATAAAAAAGTGATTGTGAATTGCTGCTACCGAATAATTTTTCCTATTTTGAGTGAATATTTATATCATTCTCTTGTGAATTCCTTTCACAATTGACCTGCTTTGTACTAATTAGCAATATACTCTATAACTTCATTGTTTGCAACCACATATGCTGATATCCGATTTGTAGGCTCAATAGAATATTCTGCCCAAACATTCCTGATAGCTCTAACCTAAAGTTGTCATGGTTTTGTAAAATTGGAAGTACGATGATTGTAAAAGAATCATGTTCCAAATAAGTATTGAATAGGATGAATGGGAGAAGAAAATGTAGATATGAACACACCAAAGCCTGAAAATTTTCAATCTTTTTAACAGAACTGGTGTTCCTTGGAAGTTGAGTCTCTGGCCAAGGTGATACAATAAGAACATGCTTCCTTCAAACTGATTAGAAATGATATCAACTAAATTTTTTTATAAAAACAAAAATAAAAAACACTAAATTATATTAGAAATATATTTAAGGCTAATATAAATATTACTTAGAACTATAATGACAAAGTGATTGTGAATTGTTGCTACCTAATAATTTTTCCTATTTTGAGTGAATATTTATATCATTCTCTTGTGAATTCCATTCACAATTGACCTACTTTGTACTACTCACAAGTGGTATATTTATATCCTTTCCATAATTAGACATATCGTCATGAACACCATTTTGGTGGACATCTTCAAGTCCATCAATTGGCAAAAGGTTGGTTGGATCCATCATTCAAGCCAAGCTACAAGTTCATAGAACCAATGATCAGTACTTAGATAATCTAACACGAGTGAAACAAAAATTTGTAATTTTCATCTTTAACCTTCATATGTTGTTTATTTGAAATTTTTATCTTTAACATTGTTAGCTAGAATGATTTCGAAAAATATCAAGAAAATCCTTATAATTTTCTTTACTATCCAAAGAACCAAAAGGGATTGTTTCTAGTTCATAGCTCAAGTTTAAGAAATTTCGTCTACAGTATGACCAATTGACAGCTCAAGTTCAAGAAATTTCGTCTACAGTTTCTGAAAACAAAATTTTCCAACCTTTGTATCTAATTGCAAAGCAACTTACCCACTTGAAGAAAGAAAGATGGGAGTGATATGTAAAAACAACATACTTGTCAAGTGGTGTCATGAGTTTACATACCAGTAAAAATGGTGAGAGCAACAAAACACAAGAAGAAATGCAATATACAAAAAGATTATAAATAGAGCAATAGAAATTTGGGTTAGACATTTTGTCAAACACTTCATAAGTAAAACACATTTTGTCAAACACCTAATAGAATGGTACAGTAGGCAACTTACTAGCTTGAATTTGTAATCAATGATCAGTATTGGATTTAATGTATAAGTTTATAAAACAGAAATTTTACTCAACTTCCATGTAGATCATGCTTCATTTATAAGAAAGTGACCACTAATTATTATTATTATCGTCATCATAATAAGAAGTTGTGGAAAATAATCATGACTCAAACTTATACTTTGTGAGCCTTACAACATTTTTTAAAAAAGTTGATCTTACAGCACAAAAGCAGTTCATACCTGATTTCGTCGACTGTTCCTTTCATCTCTAAAATGAGCAAAGGGATGTGGATCAAAACCAAGAAGAAGAAGAACAAATTCAAGTTGAGAGCTACCTGAGGAGGTCGAAAACGACCTTGGAGCCGGTGAATGGAATGTCTTTATTGAGAGGTATTGTTTATGAGTTTACTGTGAAGTTGCTCGTCGTGTGGTGTCGCCAGTGGGTTCTGATTTCTCCGGCGGAACGAAGAAGAGAGACATGAAAAGTGTGTGAGAGAGATAGGAAAAGTGTGTGTGAGAGAAGAGAGAGAGAGAGAGAGAGGCGACATGTTGTGAGGAGTGTATTTCAAAAAGCTTGAATTTTGAATTTCAAATGAATATCGTTGGATTTCCAAATTTGAATAGCGTCACAATGGCGCTTCTTTGTGGGTTGAGTAAGTGTGAAGGTGAGGAAAAAAAAAGTGGAAAAGAGCTGAGGAAGGAGAGAAGGACACGTAAGAAAAAATGGTTGAGGCGCTTCTAATGGTGACACGTGTATCAGTGGATGTTCTTTTATAATAGATAGGATTGACAAAGTTGACCAGTCCACCAAAAACAAGTCGAGTTAACCCTAGCCCACAAAAAAAAACGAAGTGGATCGGACTGACCAATTTTTATAAAGTGGGTTAGAAATGCTAGTCCGTCCCACTTTAAGATGAATTGATGGGTCAGCAGGTCAATCCACCTAAAAATTTAAAAAAAAAACTCAAAAAAATTATAAAATAATATAAATATAATTAAATTATGCTAAAATGAAATGGACAGATAACAATAAATTCCTACATTTCAAGAGAAAACAAACAAATAACTGAAACTTCTAAATTAATAAAGGAATAATAGATACTAGAATAATAGATAGATAGTATATAGTAGATAGTAGATAGGAAAAAAAAAAAGTCAAATTAATAAAGGAATACAAAATTACATGTACTTACTAGGACGTAGCCTGTTTGGATCCACGGGCTATAGCCTAGAAATGTTCTTCCTGATAAAGTTTCTCCCCCGAAAAAGTTTTATATTTTTAATATAATTTTTTTTTTCAAAAACACTTCTCACTTCTAACCCAAACATGGGTTATAGTGAGTGGTGACCACCCTTATTACTCACAGAACTAGTCTATTAGAGTCATAGATCCGCTGCCGAATCCACTCTCCACTTTTACCCTGGACTTGGTTACCACCGGCACCTTAATGTTACTGTTCAATATAACTCTTTTCTTGTAATTAAAGCCAAACGCGATATTCTCAACGCTTCATTGAATTGGTTCGATATTATCCTGATTTCACAAACCCCAACCCTCGCTTTCTCTATCATCCAATTCACACCGCCATGGATCCCAACCCCGGAACCTTCCCTCTCCTCTCCTACATCATGTCGCGCCTCCCTTCCCTCACTCCCAGACCCGCCGCCCCGGCACCCTCAGATTCCGACCAATTCGACATCGAACAGCCACCGGAGATTGTGGGCCAAATGCCGCACCTGGCGGACCCAGAGCTGGTGGCGTCGATGGGCCGAGCCGTGGCACAGGTGACGCAGGCCCGCTCGGTCCTCACCCTCATCGGAGAGCGGCCCACGCACGAGGAGGTCGACAATGCCCGGGCAAAGTTGGCCGATGTCGAATCCCAGCTCTCCCGAGAACTGGAAGAGATCGTGCTGCAGGCCCGGCCCGCGGAGATTGAGATCCAGGGGTGGCGGACCCAGCAGGCCGAGAGAGAGAGGGAGTGCAGGGAGCGGGCCGAGACGGAGAGGCGGGTATGGAGATCGGTGCTGCAGCTGGACGAGATGCACGAGGCCTACGAGAAGCTTCTGAAGGACGCGGAGAAGCGGTTGGTGAAGATGTACGAGTCCAAAGAAGACGGCGGCGGCGGCGGCGATGCTGACGTGGCTTATGGCGAGGAAGTGAACGAAGAGGTTGTGGGGATTCTGCAGGAGGCTTACGGCAAAGGAATGGAAAGAGTCGATCTTTCTGGACGCCAGTTGAAGCTCTTGCCTGAAGCTTTTGGTCGCATTTCTGGCTTGCTCGTTTTTGATCTTTCAATCAATCAACTCTCGGTAACCTCCACTTTTTTTTTTGCTACTTATTTTCCGTAATTGTAGTAGATTTTTTTTCTATAGGCAAATGTTAATAATTAGATTGTTAGTTTTTTGTCGGAAGAATACATTCAACACAATCAACGCGCGACCTTTCTCCATCTCACCTATATTTCCTTTCGGTCTAAGAATGTAATCAATCAATTAGTCGTTTTTTCCATAAAAGGCGATACATGAGTATATGACATGTGTCTTTATGCAAAAATTGTCGAATAAGCATGCTCATGTCCTCTGATATTCGAGGAGTGCGTTTTTTTTCTTCTTCACATTAATAGCATTTTTGCTTCCGTGGTGGAGACGTGAATTTCCATGTCAAATAGGAAGCCAATAGCTTCTGTGTTTTTTTTTTAAGAGAATTACGTGATTTCTTCAGTGCGTGTTTGTTTGCGTTTGCCTTCGTTTTCACTTCAAAAATTGGAAGAAGGTGAAGAAGCAAGGCATTTGTTGATTCCGCAGATCAACATCGGAAGTGTATGACACGTTACCAAACATGCTCTTAGTTTAGACACGTATCCAAACATGCATTATATCATTCAAAATCTCGGTGAAACACTAGCCAACATGATTCTAGGTAAATATTTTCATGTTTGGTCCAACATTGGAGAATCAATTTTGGATCCTATATTGATTTAAGTGGAAGCAATTTTAGGTAAGTTTTAAGTTGCATAAAAAATTTATACTTGGTTTTAGTACTGACTTGCTTTTTGAGTAAAGACACTTATAGATCATTTCACTTCAAAAAGCAAAATCAATTTTATGCATGTGTTGTTTGATGTTATGCTGTCCAGAATCACATTAAAATTTTAGTTAACGAGATTTTTGTAATTAAAATTAATTTCATTCAAAATCAATCTTGTAGATGCTCACTGCACACAAAATCTGTGATAGATTCAAAATCAATTATAGATGATGTTGGCTTTCATTTTGAATGTGTGTGCTTCTTGGAGCTCCATTGGTGTTTAAAATCATGTTGCACGTACTGGTTTGTTTCGATGATTTAGCATTTTTTTATTAATTTACATGTATAGTAATATATTGCGTGCATCACTGTAGGCAATTCCTGATTCAATAGCTGGATTGCAAAACCTTGAGGAGCTTAATCTGTCTTCAAATCTTTTGGAATCATTGCCAGATTCAATTGGGCTGTTACAAAAGTTGAAATTGCTCAATGTCTCTGGAAACAAGCTGACCGCCCTTCCTGATTCCATCTGTCAGTGCAGGTAAGTGAGAAATTCTTAAGAGCAATTGCTTGTAATTACATTTACTATGCTTGTGATTTGGGATCCCTTTTGGACATTAGCATCCATTTGTTTTAAGAATAAATTGTTAACTTTAGTGGAGAACTGCATGAGTATTTTGTAAGCCATACTTGTAGACTACTAGTGCAGTGAAAAATGGGAGCAATTTTTATGCATGCACGAGCAATAACTTTTTTTTTTTTTTTTCAAATTTGGCAAGTTTGTCTTATATCAAGGTTAGGTCGGATTTTGTCATTTTGTTTGTGACTTTCACATAGGTTAAGTGTTCAAACGCTGTAAAGAATCTCACTAAGAATTCTATGTTCTGTTTGTGCAAATATCATCTCATTTTTAAAACCATGACAGGAAAACATACTCGAGTCATTTAGGAATCTGTTCAAACTATAAATGCTTTAATTATAAATGGTTGATCTCCTATTATGTTGAATGATCAGGTCATTGGTGGAGTTGGATGTAAGCTTTAACAATCTCTCATATTTGCCAACAAACATTGGATATGAATTACCGAACTTGAAGAAACTCATGATTCATTTGAACAAGATTCGATCTTTTCCCTCATCTATCTGTGAGTTGAAGTCCTTGCGCTATTTGGATGCTCACTTTAATGAGCTACATGGGCTTCCAATTGCAATTGGGAGACTGACTAATCTTGAAGTTCTCAACCTGAGCAGCAACTTCAGTGACCTCAAAGAACTTCCTGAGACATTTGGTGATTTGACTAACCTCAGGGAATTGGATCTCAGCAATAATCAGATTCATGCTCTTCCCGACACATTTGGTCGCCTTGATAATTTGATCAAGCTCAACTTGGAGCAAAATCCTCTTGAGTTGCCACCAATGGAGATTGTAAATCAAGGGGTTGAAGCCATAAAGACTTTTATGGCCAAGAGGTGGCTTGATATATTATTGGAGGAAGAAAGGAAAAGCAATCCAGAAATGCAAGAACCAGAACAGGGTGGTTGGTTAACACGAAGCACCTCCTGGTTGAAGAATGTTTCTGGAAATGTAATCGGGTATATTGGAACTACCGTTGGATCCCCTATGTCACCCAAATCTCCCAGAGATGCATATCTTAATCAGCAGCTATGAGGTGAAGGTCCAACACATTGGGACTGTCATACTTGTATTTTAAAGGAATAATGTAGATACTATGTGCTGCTACTAAGCAACAATTCTCTGCCACTCTCTTTTGGTTCTCTGCCCCACCCGAAATAGCGTGGGTTGCTTTGCTTACAGATATTTTTGTTTTGCTTAGGCTATATTTATAGGAAGAGATGCAATAAATTAAAACGAAATGATACAAGATTCCATTATTCCAATTGTTTAAGATAAAATGAAGTGAAATGAAACCTAATAAGTAATAAAATGCATTTTTGTTTGGTAATGAATAGATTTAAATTAAATAAGATGAGTTATGCATAAATATATAAACTGGCCATAGGCTGTAGTAGATGGGTTTGTGGGGTGTTGCTTGCAGCTACATTCTAACATCATAGACATTTTTGGTTAACCGTTCAAAAAATGTTTTGAGGTGCTGAAAGTACTTTTGGAGTTGATTCAATTTCTGACATGTTTGGTTATTCTCAAATTAAAATTTTGTCAAGAAACTTTAATCCAAACATCAACTATTGTTTTGGAGCTATTCGATGTATGCAATTTTTTTTTTCTTCTAGATGCACATGAAATCTTACGAGTCCAATTTATGTTTGACAGATAGTGTTACATTCGAAGGATGTCATAGTGTTCGATATATTTGCTTAAGAGCATCTTCTATGGGGAAGTGTTCCTCTCACAAGTAAAAATTTAGCAGCTCAAGAGAGGATATTGTGGGTTCCAGTAAATGTTAGGTTGTTAAATAGTTTTCTTTTTATTCCGTGGGACCAATCACAGAAACCATTCCCAAAATCTTACACTTTGGATCACAACATTAGGCGATTTTAACTTATTCAATAAGGTCTTCAAAAATAACTTATTCAACTGTATAACTTAATGTATTTCTTTTGTGTGAATTAATTGAAAAATGATAAAAGATGGCCTCACGCATTCAGTCAATTTGGTTAAAATCTATTGTTACTCAATAAAGTTCTAACCTATTGTTATATTAGTAACGTCTGCGTAACTTCATCTCCATGGGCATGTATATAGATTAGCAGTGGTTTTAATATTTGTTGCTTTTTTATTATTACACGTGCTCACCTGTATCTCATTCTCCTTTTCAGCATTATCTATATACTTTACTTCTTGATAGCTGTATCGATCCCTTTCTTCAGTTCAGTTCTGCAGATCTATATTCCCTTTTAGGAAGGCTCCCTTATTTTAAATTCCAAAGGATTTAGAATTATTCATAGAAATATACTTGGCTAGTTGGCTTCCTGGGAAGTCTTTATAGGTCAGTGTTCTATCAGTACAACTAAGCATATTTTTATTTGCTGCTTTCCGTACAAATATCAAGTGAAATTAAAATGTTTTGCAATTAGAAGGGCAAAACAAGAGACTAAGTAAAATTTTAATTACTAGTTAGTTAGAATGTTAATGGAGGATTCAAATTCAGGACCTCTCCCCCATCTCCCTTCAACTCTTAAACCCCCTTTCCCACCACGAAACCAACCTTATAACTCCTTGTTGTTACTCTTGCTGATTGCATTTTCAAAATGGGACAACTATTTTAAACTCACCAACCTTAGGTTGCAGCTGGTGTAAGCTCAAAAGCTGATATGCCTAAGGATCCTGTCACAGTTAAGGGAATAGTTCCATAATTTACATGTATGGATCAAACTACCAATGGTGAAGTACAGATGAATTTCATTATCTTTATCCTTCACCCTCACATGAACCAAAAATCAAATAAGAGCAAGATAATTTTGTTTCCAATTTTTCTCCTTTCTAGTTTTATTTTCTAGTTTTATCTGCGTATTTTAAGCTCAACCAAGTAAAATGTACATCACATATCACATCTTTTATTTGCCTATTTTGTACATCACATATCCCCTGTGCCTCTCAATGACCTTGAACACACAAAACATCTTTTATAAATGCATCAAGGTTCACATTGGAGGATCCCCCTCCTGCAACTGCTCGGTCACAAATGCCCTTAAATTCTAGTGCCCTGTCTCGGATTTCTTTACCCTTTCCAAGATCCATAAACTCTCTAATCACTTGCAATATTTCATCTTGTGTTATCAATTCTGCACTTCCCAAATCTGATCTTTTAAGCTCCCACCCATTCTTCCACTCTTCCAAAATTTTCCTACTATTTGGAACTTGGTCAAAGAAAAGAGGGAATGTCAGCATTGGAATACCACCAAAAACAGCTTCTAGAGTTGAATTCCACCCACAGTGGCTCCAAAACCCACCTACAGAAGGATGCGACAAAACCTTCAATTGGTCACACCAAGGCACCACTAAACCCCTATCCCCACATTTCTCTTTTAACCATGAAACTTCTCCACGAACCACCCACAAGTAACACACACCACTCGTGTTCAAAGCTGAAACAATTTCATTCATTTGGGCACATGACACAGAAAGGAAACTACCGAGAGAAATGTACAATACAGACATGGATGGCTGAGGATCTAGCCAATTTAAGTAGTCAACGTTGTAATCACTGCTGTTGGTCACTAAATGACATGTTTCGTGTTTGAAGTAAGGAAAGGCAATGGGACAAATTGGAAAGTGGAACATGGCTCTCAAAGAATCAATTACTTCAGCTTCCAACTCTTGAACAGTATTAACTATAAGACAATCTGCTTTTGGCACTACTGAAATGCATTCCAACTCAAGCTGCAAAAACCTCAAGTCATTTTCACGAAGCACCGTTCGAAGATCAGCTAATTGTGCTGCAGAAATTCCTGGTATATTCTCTTCATAATCATCTACACCATTGAAAGCCAAAAATTCAAACACCAAAAATAAAAACTATATTTATAAAATAATAATAATGCACTAAAATTATATGCTTCACTTCGACTAACTTTGAAAACTTTATTTTAAACATTTACCGATTTATAATTTTTATAAACAAATTTCATATAATTTAGAAAATTAAAATGAATTATATAACCTGTTGTTGGAAATTTTACATTGATTAATAATATGACTAAAATAGGGTATATCATTAATTTTTAGGGTCGAATTAGGCTCAAACACAAAATCTAAGATTGATATTAGTTTTATATTAGTGATTGTTGTATCTCTTGGGCCACTAAAGATATTAGTCCCTATTATCTGGCCATGATTAGATATCACTCGCAAATGTTCAGTTCTGCAAACATTGTGCTGGAGATGTCTAGTTCTAGACTTTGAGTAAACTGTGTTGGAGATCCCTTTAATTTGACTTGTGATATAAGGTCAACTCCAAATTCTGAAGTTTATAATGTACCTAAAAAGAATGAATAGAAACAGTGATTTATTAATCACTTTAAAATCTGAAGTTGAAAAGAAAAATTGTCAATTGCTTAATGCTTAGAGTTTGAACAATTAATTAGTTTTCCCATAAGATAGCTTATTTAACAAAATCATCTTAATTAATTCACAATTACATTTTGCAGTGACCTTAGAAATCCTACCTAAAACATCAACCTTCAAAGAGTGGTTACGAACCAAGCTTCCTAGTTGATGCAACGTGAGGTAAAAGGAAGCCGACATGGTCCAAAGCAGAGCGACCGGAATATTACTGCGGCGGGCGACGGCGACTGGGAAGTGAAGCTCGACGTCGGCGACGAGGGCGGTGACGGGAGGGTGAAGGCGGCGGAGGAGGTGGTCGAAGGGAGGTACCATGTTGGTGACGACGGCTTTGAAGAAAGCGGGGATATCGGAGGCTATCTGAGATTGGAAAGGGATAACGTTGGGGATGGTGGCGAAGCGAACGTTGCTCGGCTTCGGCTCGGAGCCGATGAAGCCGAGCCACTCTTCGGTGACAACAATTGTGATGATGAGGGGAGAAGTTGAAGATGAAGATGCTGCCGCGAGTAGTTTGCAGAGGTTCATCATGCAGTTCACGTGTCCTCGACTTGGGTATGGCATGGCCACCACGTGTCCATTGAATCTAAGAGATTCTGGAATTTCCATGTCTCAGGTTCAGAGTGAAGCTTCAAGCTAAGGTTTGATTGATCGAGTATGTGGGGACTTTTTACTCTTCCATCTACACTCTTATCTTACATATACCATTTTTGAGCTCTCATAAATGCCTCTCTTCTTGTCCCCACTTAAATAATTAAATTAATCTAAGTTGCTTTCTATCTTTTATTATATAATTATGTAATAAAAATATCTACCACTATATTTTTATTTTGACATAAAATATCTAACACTTTTATGCAATAATATTTATTTCCATGAGACCTAAAGTATGAAAATGAGTTGTTTGTTTAAATTAAAAAATAATAATTCTAAGAAAACTGATTCTTAAAAATGTGATTTTTCAAAAAACCAGGTGATTTTTTTTATATAAAAAACAATTTTTTTATAAAAAAATTAAGTTTCAGCAAACACATAAAGAAACAAAAAATAATTATTTTATTAAAAATACTTTTCAAAAAAAAAAAAAGAAAGAATAAACAGATGTGTCAATTTAATGCCCTATATCTTAAGTTACCAAATTAAATCAGACCCATCAAATCGAATCAAACTAGACTAAATATATTAATTCAAATATAATAGAGTATATTTGGGTGGCATAATAACCCCCGAGATCATTAGATCTAATTGAACTTCAAAAATTAAGATTCATAAAAAATATGATGTAATCTGATATTCTAATTCATCACTGATGCTTAGTCTGGCCGGACCAACTTATCTATTTTGCCAATCTACCTACATCTATTAGATAATTTTAGAATCAATAAATATCATAGTGCATTTACTTTTTCTTTCATCTCCTTTTCCATCTCATTTTTTCCTTTGTCTCTCTCATCCTTTTTCATTACAACACGTCACTCATCATATCTTTTTCTTTTTCTTTCTTTTTTAATTTGTTTTTTATCTCTCTCATTTTTACACCCATACACTCCAAATTTGGGATATATGAATATCCTATACTTTTTTTTAGAATATCTCCATGCTCTACCACTGTTATCTCGATAATAAAAAAATTACGTTTTGTGTAGTCACGGGTCATATTTTCTTTGTGAAGCATTTGCTACCTATATGTTCTTCGTCACATCACATGCCCTAAAGCACTTTAAGAATCAATTTTTTAATTGTCATCCTGTGGACATGAGGACATTAGAAAAGTTCAGTGTTTTGTAGTATGTGATCAACTAGGAGTCACCTAGCTAACCTCAGTGGTTGTGGACTTGTGGTATCGATTGGGGATTTGAATGAAGTTTTAATTAAAGAAAAACCTTATCTGTTGAAAAAAAAAGGAATATGATGGACTATTAACTTGCAGTCTATTAAGTGGATTGTTCTATAATAAATAAACAAATTGATCCGTCATTGAGTGCATTAATATTGTCCAAAGTGGTGGGACAAATTGATAATATTGCTGGAATGCTTGAGGGAAGGTGCCAAAATGTTTGTTGACCGCAAGTGAAATTCTTATTACTACTATCTGATGGACAAGATACATATCCACAAACTGTAGCAGGGATCTCTCTGTACAAAAAACTCTTAACATAAGGGGTTGCGGGTAGTCGAGCTCTTGAGCATGCTTGGGGGGACCATTGCACTCCTCAGTTTACCACGCAGGAGACTCCACTCAAGCTAACCTACAACACTGAAGCTATGATACCTGTAGAAATCGACGAACCTTCACTCTGAAAAGGAATGTTCAATGCGGCCAACAACTCATAATCATTGGCAGTGGAGTTGGACCTGGATGAGGAAGTCCGAAGTGAAGCAAGGTTCACGAAGAAGCGTGTAAAAGGAGAGTAACTTGGAAATACAACTCCAAACTCAGGAAACGGAGCTTCAAGACCAATGACATGATTTGGAGGCTAAGAGGGGACGCCAAAAAAGACAACTCGGAAGGCAAACTCGCACCGAATTGGTAAGGGTTGTTTTGCGTGGTGGAATCATTATAGAACGATGTGTACAAGCTTCAAGGCATGGCAGGAAAGGTTGTCCTTAGGACCTGGAATGCTACTCACTTAATTAAGGCCCTACTATAGTTAGAACCAGGTAGTATACTCTTTTTCCTACTTCAATATTTTTCCCACTTGTAAAAAGATAAGGATTTTTGCTGAAGAGGTTTTAACGAGACACACCTGAGTATCCATGTAAAAGGATGATCCCCTCTAAAGTTAAATCATCAACACGTCTTTTGAAAAGAGCCGCTAAATTAAGTTCTCAGTTAGGCGAAGGAAGTATGACTGCTTTACCAATAGTTGAAACTCAATCGGGAGGTCCTTATTCCGGGACAGAGTCGTATGATGCGAGAGTCTCACGTACGGTTCCTTTGAGAAGGGTGTGATACCACCACCTCTTCTTCTGGAAATCCTAGCTATTCTTAGACAGTATTTTGTAAGTACATAATTATCTTGAATAAATTCACTATTTCTTTATTTTCCGATCGCCTGGAAAGAACAAGATGTTTCTTTTAGTCTTTCTTTAACAATTTCTGACTCTTCTCCCCCAAAAGGTGATTTTAATAAATATCCAAATATAATACTTGGACTAAGGGTCAAATTGGTTATTTTTCTTACATCTCTGCCCCCTGAAACGTCACAAGATCCCCAGGTCTTCGGGGATGCCCTCAGCGCCAAGGAACGTGTACCAGGGTGTATGTGCGACTCGTTCCAAATAATATAAATAGTATGTATAGAAACACAATATTTTATAATCAAAATAAAGTAAAAGATGGTTTTCCACTTTTGACTAAAAAAAGAAAATATTTTTCGCCCGATTTACATACTTTCTTGTCGTTTTACTAGTCCATTTAATAGCATGCATCGCCTTACGAAAACAAGAGGTCGAATTCGAACATTGATTTTTTTTCAAGGTTGGATTTGATCCTCGTCTTTTCATGCCAACGGGAGATCAAATCCGAACATCGGCTTTTTCAAGCCAATGAAAGGTTGAATCCGAACCTCAACTTCTTCAAGCAAATAGCAGGTTGTATCCGAGCCTCGGCTTTTTCAAGCCAACGGGAGGTCAAATCTAAACCTTAGCTTTTTGCGAAAAATAAAAGAGGTTGAATTCGAACCTAGGCCTTTTCAAACCAAAGGAGGTCGAATTCGAACCTCGACTTTTTTCGAATCATAACGCAACATGAATATGTGGATAACTTGACTTTTTCACTAAAATTTTGTTTAATAAAGGAGTTTCGTATAACAAACTCAACTTCGATGCATAGAACATTTTTTCATTCATTTAACTCTGATTCTTACAGAAAACTTTATACATTACCCACAAACTAGAAAATCTTAAAAGCTTCTAAAACCAAACTTAGAAACTACAACTTTAAAAACTAAAATCACTTCGACTCCACTTATTCCTTCTCCTCTCCCTTGACTTAGACCAAAGTTGGGACTCCCTGATGATCTCACCATCCACGACATCGAACTTTACATCAAGTTATGCAAGGTCAAAAGAGAAAGCAACACCTTAACTTAACGCTTAGCCTTTCCGATGGTTCAAGACAATCAACCTCTTGGCCTCATCCAACTTGGTCATCAAGGTAAACTCCACTCCTTCTTTTGCATTTCGCTCTTCAACTTCTGATATGTGCCTAGCACATGATGTTTCCAAGCCCAATTGAATCATTAAATCAATCATTTTATATGATAAAAAGCTTCCAATTGGTGTAAATGTGATAAATGTGTTTCAATGATGTATTTTGGTCAAATTGAAGTAATTAGCAGGTAAATTCGAGTAAAAAGAGCTGCAGAGAAGAACATCAGAAGTTGTGACACGACCCGCGCCACATTCCGCGCCACTAGCGCCAGCTGGACATCTCGGCGCCATCAGCGTGAAGGCCCGCGCGGCCTGCGCAGGTACTATTTTAGAAATGGCATCTCCACGGGTTTCTCGCGCCACCCGCGTCGTATGTCGCGCCTCCAGAGCCAAAAGCATCAGTTGGCGCCTTCCACGGGAAGAGACACGCGACCCGCATGGCTGCTGCCCTGGGAATTGAAGTTCCTCGAGTTTTTGGCGCGATTAGCGCCAAGACCAGCGCGAACCGCGCGAAACCAAGAAAAGAGCAACTGATTGCAGTTGGCGCGATCGGCGCCACTTCCCGCGCGGTCAGTGCCAGAACTGAAATGTTGGCGCGATCAGCGCCAAAGGTCACGCTATCCGCGCCAGGACTCGATTCTGCAGATTAAAAAAGCTGTCAAAGGTTAAACTTGGGATTTCACTTCCCCAAGTATAAATAGCCAACCCCACTTCTGGGTTGGGGGACTTTTGGAACAGGAAATCACACAAGGAAGAGAAAAGAGAGCTTAGGAGCTGAGTTTAGGGCTTGGGTGTGAGTGAAAGTGGGTTCTTCCTATTCTCCTCCCATCCTTGCTTGTATATCAACAAAGTATGCTTCTTTTTGTTGTGCCAAGGCCATCCATGACTAGGTTTGGCTAGTTTTATTTTGTAGTTAGGGCCAAACACTCAATGTAACCTTCATTTGAATTGGATTGAATGCTATTGTTTATTTATGCCAAGTTATTTCACTTTACTCTGCTTGAATGTATGTTTAAATCTTGCTAGAACTGATCAATCTAGTTGGGTATTGAAAGCTAGGGTTGCAATAGGAATATTGAGATTCTATGCTTGGACTTAGGTAAAGTGACAAGCTTTACATTGTCTAGGGATTGAGATGTATGCTTGCAATCCTTCTTAATGCATCATTTAATGCTTAACCTAATGAATGCTGCTAAGGAATTAGGACACTTAATTAGGTTAAAGGGGTTAATGTCACTAAGGGATTAGGGCTTAACTATGAATGAATGAGGGTGCATGAATTGAGTAACCGGTGTGGATGAACATAGCATACAATCCATGTAAGAATGTTGGGAGCATGAGTGTGGGTTGCCCTAGCTACATTAGTTTACGTATTGGTGTACTCTTAATCACTTGTTTATAGTACTTATGCTTATAATCAGGTTTTCATTTAGCTTGTTCGCACACACACCAAACAATTTCATTCATTATACTTGTCATCCAATTTATTGATACAATTTATAGTTTTATTGGTCAACCAATCCTCGTGGGAACGATATCTTTCTTACTACTCTATTACTTGAGCGACCGGTGCACTTGCCGAGTATGCAACAACTTCTCAATGGTCTTCTCCAAATCTTTAACTTTGTCTTCTGCAATTGCAAGATTCCCCTCAGCCGCCTTCTTCTCAAAGGCCAGCTCCTCCACCCTGGTGTCAATATCTTTCACTTGTTGCTCCAAGTTAGAACCTGCCGCTCAAGGCCTTATTCTCCTCATACTTGGTTGATAGATAACCAACATGCTTGTTGAGATCCTCTTGTAGTTTCCTCTCTAACTCCCTACTCTTAGCCAACTCCACACTAAGTTGTTTAGTTTTCCTCACCTCAACCTTCATGGCCTTCAGTTGCACAACCATCACCTTAGTCTTCTCATATGCTTTCAAAATCATTTCTTTCCAATGATGCACAACGATAAGAGAGTGACAAGGAAGATCTTGGTGGCATCGAAACTTTACCTTGGCCCCATATAGTCCATCATATCACGATCAATTTGACTTAGAAAAACAGTTAATTGGACGAACTGCGGACTAGTCAAGTCGGCATTCCATAAAGGTACAACGTTGGGTGCGACAGACACATGATCCAATCAGCACAGTTTGCTTTCATGATAATGAAGGACATCCTTGTTCATCCGTGATGCTTTGGTACTCCAGTTATCCCCAGATGCCATCGACGCCAACTTCTGAACCTCAACCCCATTCTCTTTCTCGGTCGTACTTCTGAACGACCTTGGTACCCGTCCCCTTCTCAATCGTGGTCAACCTTTGAACCACCTCCGCTTGGTTCCCTTCCTCCACCTCTTTCCACTTTTCCGTCACACCAACGGATCCCTTGTTGGCATTATAATCCTCGACTCCTTTGTCCGCCACATCTGGTCCATCTAGATGGATGATATCCATGATAAAGTGCTTTTAGTTGAATATTTTTCTATCCTTCTTAGCTTATTTGACCTCTCTTGGACCTTTATTTTCCTATTCTAATTCAGTTTTTGGCCTAGGCAAGTAAGTGAGCTTAATTGCTAATTGTTGCGTATTTTCGGATTTTTGCTCACTTGACGTATCTAACTTGTGTAGGACCTATAGAGTGCTACCAATCT
This sequence comes from Glycine tomentella, assembly GCA_007407185.1. Taxonomy (NCBI): domain Eukaryota; kingdom Viridiplantae; phylum Streptophyta; class Magnoliopsida; order Fabales; family Fabaceae; genus Glycine; species Glycine tomentella. Next base: position 342,968 of record PYAF01003172.1, on the reverse strand, counting down.
CCGAATGCAGCACTCTAGGAGTCCCTGGAAAGATAACAAAAAGATCTACAAGTTTGATAGAAATAGCCCGAGGCCAATTCTGTCATTTAGAGGGTCATTTTAAGCTTCGAAGTTAACACCTCTGCACTTGTAATTTTGGGTTGCGAATTTGACTTTCATGGTTGTAAATAGCAAATAATTAGATTGTTGGATTTGTTTATGGCCCATTCTATTTTCAGAACTTAGTCAATAATATATTAGTGACTTTAGTGAAAACTTGGAGAGCACTTTACATTCAATAAAAATAGTTTTTACTTTTCTTTCTTTTAGTTTTTAGAATCAAACTCTTGTTCTTTATTTTCTCTCATTTGTTCTTCATTATCCTTCATCTTCTTCATTTTCATCTTGCTATCCTTTTATTTTACTGCACTCATTTCATGGGGCTTTCCATGGTGATGATCATGGGAGGCTAAATCATCAATCAATCCAAGGATCCATCTCAAGCAAGAGAAGAATTGGAGTTCTGGTTTGGTATTTCAAATTCTATTTGAATGTTCACCTTCTTCTTCAATTTCTATTATG
>PYAF01003172.1:304906-342307 GCA_007407185.1 Glycine tomentella | reverse complement strand
AGATTCATGTCCTAATTTCGAATGATAATCACAAGATTAATTGAATGATATTTCAGTTAGGGTTGTGTTTTCAATTAATTTAGGAGTAGAGTCGATTGAACTGCTTCTATTGAGATTGAATGAATGTTCATGATAGAATCAATTTATGATAATGATGATGATTCGAAAAGCTTGGGTTGGTGAATTGGATTGATGCTTTCTAATCTGTTTTACTTTACTCCTTGATAATCTTGTTAATTTTTGCATTGTTCTTTAATTTTAGTTTGTGTTCTTGCATGTTTTACTTTACGTATACCAACTGTTCGACAAAAATCCCTCCTTATTATTACCAATGATTTGAAGCTAGAACCATATTGATCGTGTCTCTGAGTCGACCTAGGTTAGCTCTGTGCTACAGAATTAGCTTAGTAAAATTGTTTTTGATGCTTGTCGACAAAGTAATATCAATCCACTTCGACATTGTCGCCCTCAACTCTCTCCTCCATAACCTTCACAAATTTATTTCCTCTAATTTGTCTTCCCAAGATCATTTTGGTCATCAACAACCAAACTCTTCAGCTTTTTGTAGTCATAGCCCTTCATGACTTCTGCAAAACAAACAAGGCAAATAATTCAATACTTCCCCAACTTAACTAATACACGTTATGAAATAAAAATACTCACTCCTTAAAATGTGATCAGGAAAATCCGAATGGGGAATAACCACAATAAATTTATAGGACATCTTGGGCCAACAATATTTGACAGGGACGCGATCTGAACTTGAAAAGTATAATAACCTAGGTTTTTAAAAAAAAAATTGGCGCGAGTAGCGCCACAACGGCGTGATTAGCGCTACAGGTTCTGCAAGTTGGCGCCAGTAGCGCCATAACGGCGCGGTTAGTGCCACATATGCTGGAATTTGGCGCGATTAGCGCCAGAGTGGCGCGGTTAGCGCCAGAAGTGCTCCAGAAAGCCTGTTTTTCACTGGAACTTGGCGCGGATGGCGCCATAGTGGGGCGATCAGCGCCAGAACGCGACTTGAACCACTATAAAAGGGTCATTTTATGATTTTTGGCCAAAAATCCTTGCTTTCTTCTTCCTCTGGCCGTGCCCACCATTGTTAGACCTTAGAAGCTTCACAAATCTTCATTCCTTGACCAAAACACTTCCCTTCAAACATGAAACTTTTAGGGAATCCCCTTATGAGCTAGAATCCTTCATCACATTTCCCTAAAAACCATCAAACAGAGAGATCGTGTTCTCTAGGGAGCTTCCCAAAACTCAAGTTCAGCGGGAAAGGAGGCGATTCACGGACACCCAAGCTTGGGGAAGCGGTCCGTTAGCCTTCCTTGCCATCTTAGAGGTAAGAAACTCGAGTTTTACCGTTTGATTTGTGAATTTGTCTTTGGGATGAATAGTGACCCTTTTGAGCTATAGCTGGAATTAGGATTGGGTCCTTTAGAAAAGTATGTTTAGGAGGTTGTTGTGATGAAGGATTAGCTTTGAAATGTTAGTTTCATGGACTTTGGTTCTTGGCTCTGAGAAATGCATGTGTAACTAGTATGTTGGTTTATTGATGATAGTAGAACATGCACGAGCCTTGTTACTGGTACTATATGTGCTCAGGAAGCTATATAAACAGTGTTTTGTGTTGAAGAAGCCGTTTAGCCATATTGTTCATTGTTGAACTTTGGGCTTGTATAGCTTTGATTTGGTTAATTCTATAACCTTAAGATAGAGGACATAGAGGTTTATATGGAAATGAATGATGTTTCCTTTCATTTTAACAGTTGAGGACCGTTGTTGTATGCTTATGCTTTGTAAGGTTGGATTGGTGTTTGATTATGCTTGTATGCCTTGTATAGGGCATGACACCAAGGGTATCAGTGGCGTAGACCACCGTTCTGGGGTTGAATTGTAGAGTACGGCTTTGCCAGGTAAGTTTTTCACTCTTGGGGAATGTTTCCCACTGCCTGTGTTCCACCATACTCCGAAGGAGTGATGGTTGCATTCATGATGCATGTGCATTGAATTGGTTGTTACTTTCCTCATGATGATATGTGTGCATGCTTCTATGCTTTGTATATATGGTTACCTGTTGAGTAGATCTTTTGGCCAGTTAGATAGATATGGACCTCCCTAGGAGAAGAGCGCACCTCCTAGTTTGGTTTGCTCATGTAAAGGGTGATGATGATCCCTTAAGACCAAGAGATAGGTGGTCCTGTCGCGGTTGAAGCCTATTCTCAGAGGTGCCATATACGTGCATCCATGCGGAAAGGGGTAGCTCCCGATGGGATGGCACGGGTGTGAGTTCTGGTCTCACACTGGGGACTGAGAGTCCCAGATGCTGATGATGATGCATCTTGTGGCAAACGTAGTACCGCGGATATACATTAGAGCTAGATAATGGCTATGTATTGTTGTGAGGGCCGGGAGGCTAGTGATTGTAATGCCTTTGATGATGTGTGTCATGGAAGTGAGCCAGGGGGAGGAGAAGCCTCCAAGAGCCCTAAGCTTATTGAGATTTGTATCTCACCCCGTGTGGGGATTATGTTTTTGCAGGTGATTCATCTGGAAGAGATGATAGGTCTTAGGGCGGGAGGCCCCAGTAGAGACAGTTCCTGTGCAGCTGCTTGGCAGCAAGTTGAGAGCATGGAGACTCTTTTATTTTGTTTTGATGTATTTTATACCCCCTGTGAGGAAAGATCTGTGTGTGTGCACACATGTTTTGGATTTGTTATGTATATGGACTGTATATGATTGTATTCCCTCGTGTGAGGAAGTGATCTTTGATATCAGAGCACTTGGTGCTTATTTCTGTTGTATAGACACTGTGAGTGCCCTGAGGATGTATACTTGTACATAGCCAGTTTACGTTATGTAGTTATGTTTCTCCTGCTATATCTGTTGAGTTACTTGGTTATCTGCCTTTATGTTATCTGGATCTGAGGGGCTAGTAGTGGTTATGGCATTTTATGTTTTGTGGGATGTACCGTACATAATGAATCAAGAAATATGGTTTCGAAATCGCTTCCACGGCTTTTTAATTAAAGTAATTATGCGCTTATCTGATTAAGTAATATGTTAATTCACCGGATGCATACGGGGTGTTACAAAAAGGAAGAGTTGCCAGTAAAAAGGGAATTTAGGAGTTCTTCCATCCACCTTGAAAAACAACTTCCTCGACTTGAAGTTTTTCCAGGACTGACTATACAACTAGAACAACTTCCTAAGTTTATAGGCATTCAAAGAAGCCTAACCCACCTTGGCACCCATTTTCAGTTGATAAAAGTACACAAACTTATTAACAATAGCCTCAATATTCAAACTCTTATAGAGAATTTGAAATGCATGCAAAAAAGCCCAACTGTTAGGATGAAGTTAGGAATGGGGAACATTCATGACACTCACGTGACATTCAAAATCCGACAATGGAAATTGAACTCTCAAGTCCCTAAACACGTCCTTGTACATATATACGAAATCGGCGTCACCCTTGGCCACTCTCATAAACACACGCTCCTTGGCTCCACACATTTCTACGATTAACAACTCGATGTCATGGGAGATCATCATGTTAATCCCCTTTTTCAACCTCTTGACTGACTCATGAGTTTGAAATTGAGTAGGGTATGAGTTGACTTCGGCGGAGACCCACTCGCACCCAGGAATAATGATAGAGGAAAACTTACCTTCCATACCTTTCCTAACCTTCCCTCCACCCATTGCAACATAGTCTTTCTTATGCACTTTCACTTTTCTTGGACCCTTCTCCGCTACACCCTCATCCTTCTTTCCCGTCCTATCACTAACCTCCACCCTCACATTACCACCCAATACGACCTCATCCATTCTCTCATAACCAAACATAAAAAAAGATGAAAAAGACAAGTCACCCTCACTCCTTGACTCTCTTATACCCCTAACCTCCCTAACCACAAGGGACCTACCACGGATGGGAGATCCATCCTTCGTCGTAGAGGAAGAGGACATGGAAAATAGAAGCAAAGGACCAAGGAGCGTACCTATACTAGACAGAGAGCAACAGAACAGAGGCTAACCGACGAAAGCAAGAACAAAGGAAGGAGCAAGAACGGTGCAAGAACAAACTAGGAACAAGAGAAAGAAACAAGGAAGAAAAATGTGTGGTCGGTCCCTGCACGACAACCCCTTTTAAAGGGCCTCACAACCCCTCACTCCACAACCAGTGTAACTCTTCATGCCCAACCCTAATGACCCGCGGTCCGAAGCTTCATTCCCCAACTACCACCTCAACAATCATGTCCACTGAAACAACACCGAAAATGAAATGATAAAACTCCATGGAGGGTCGCATCCTTACACACGCCTTGTTACGTTTCCCAAATGACAAGACACCTAACGATCATCACAATTGACCACACAAATCAAGACACGTGTTACCCAATGTTTAATACTTTGAAAACATCCTACATCCACATGACAGTTCTATTTCTATTTATGTAACTCAGCTATACTCACCACCTTAACCTCGACTGGTGTATACCTAAGCACTCCCGCACTCGGCGCGGTGTCCAAATGCCGATGTCCTCGGCTTGGTAAGTCTATGCATATTCAGTTTTATCATCCATACATGAATTTAGAGCATGGGAGGCTTATGTACCGTATAGCCTGAAAAGCTTGGCCTATACTTAGATCATGGTGACCCTCAATTCCCCACGACACCTGGAGTAGTTAGTCGATGGGGCCCCTCGAGCAGTTAGTAGGCATGACTCAATGTGATCCCTTGAAAAGCGTAACTAGCTAGAGTCTAACATGTATATATAGACCTAAAGACACGACTATCAGGTACATCCCATTGATCACTCTATATACAAACACTTAAATACCTCGGACACTACTAACTTGCTCGTTAGAACCCCTTTTGCAAGTACCTCTCCCTGCATCAACATAGGAAATCAGAGATTCCCTCGAGACAAGGAGACAAAGGCGAAGAACCAGGCAACTTGTCCAAAATTAGCTGGGACAATAATTAATTTTTTTAACCCAGGTTACTCTTTACTATTGACCACGATTGGAAAAAGAAAACAAACTAACGAAAATCAAATTCCATTTAACCTTTTGTCCGTGTGGGTTAAGCTTATGTAGCGGGTCGTCGCATGTTGACATGGTCAGTTTCCATGTGCTCTTGATTGGTTTATGGCTCCCACACTCTTCATTACATCACTCGCTTCTTCCTCGTCCCATTCTTTCTTTCTTTTTCTCCACAAATCAAAAGAAAAAAAAAATACTAATAATAAAATAGCTTCTTCTGACTATCGTCTCATTCTTTACTTTTTAATTAATGCATAATGCATAGTCTCACAATCCTTTTCGTGGATCATGATTCTGTCTGCAGATCAAGGATAAGGTTCTGTGCCCACACTGGTTAGAATTATAATTAATTAAATAAACCAAAACCCATTAAACCTTTATCATGATCCACCACTTTAAAAACAAACAAAACAAATTAGTAACATTTAATTTCTAGCTCTTTCATTAGAATTAGAATACAAACTAGTAGTAGAATTTTCATAGCTAGAGAGAGAGGTGTTAGTGGTTTTTAGTAGTTCTTACTTGAGGCTTGGTGATTGGTTCTTTTCCATGTTCCCCTTTCCGGGGATTCTTCTCATTTCCCCATGAATTTTCAAAATATCTTTTTGGGCTTAGGGCTTTGCTTTCTTTTGTGGTCTCTCTCTCTCTTTGAAGCATGTGGGTTCCATGCTTTTGCCTCTGGAGGAAATGTAAAACATCACCACACTGCTGAGTTTTTGATCTCGGGGCCTGAGCCTGACTTTTTGAGATGTGGTTTCTGAGCCTCAGATCACACTGCAGAGCATGTCTAGTTTAGTTCTCTGTTTCATGTCAGCATATCCATTCTTATTATTATTTCCTGTTTCTTCCAATGGTTCCTCCCTTCTTCTAGGGTTCTCTTCCACCTGATTCATTTCACTCTCTGCCAAGGTGGAGGCACTTCACTGGCTCATGTAGGATTTTGACTTGAGACCCATTTTTTTTTTTTTTTCTTTTCTCGTTACAGTAAAAAAAAAAAAAACAAAAAAAGAAAAAGAGATGGAATCTGGAGGTAGGTTCTACTCAGTTGATGAGTTCAGATTGGACCCCAAATGGCTGATTGATCCTAAGCATCTCTTTGTTGGGCCACAGATTGGAGAGGGAGCTCATGCCAAAGTCTATGAGGGAAAGTAAGTTCATTTCTTCAAACCCCTTTTCCTATTTCCTCTCCACAAGCTTAAATTTTCTATCTTTACTTATTGGGCAATTGTATATGTGGTTGTGTGTATTTTGGGTGCCATTTGATTAGTGATTGTGTGTGTGGTTTACTGATTTGTTAAGCATCATGCTTTATAGCTTAATGTGTTGACTGGGATAATGTTACATCTTAATTGAAGTTTGGTTGTACTTCAGCTTCATTTCCTTCAACAATCACTGATGGGCCTAACTGATGCTTTATCTGATCCGAGTAATTGTTTTTGAATTTCTTTTTATGAGGATTGCAGTTTTGTCAATCAGCTTCTGATTCTTTTTCTGGGTTTGTTTCAGATATAAAAACCAAACTGTTGCTATTAAAATTGTACATAAAGGAGAAACTACAGAAGACATTGCCAAGAGAGAAGGGCGCTTTGCGAGGGAGGTGGCGATGTTGTCTAGAGTGCAACATAAGAACTTGGTGAAGGTGGGAATTTGGTTTAGGCTTTCCTTGATTCTTATAATTGTGTCTGTAGTATGTTGTTGAAGCAAAGATATGTATAATATACAGGGAATACTTGTTATATGCCAAATTTTGAACAATTGATAGTAAATATTGCCACTCTGTTTCTCAACAGTTTATTGGTGCTTGTAAGGAGCCAGTAATGGTGATAGTCACTGAGCTGTTATTAGGAGGAACATTGCGCAAGTATTTGCTTAGCATGCGCCCCAAATGCTTGGATAGACATGTTGCGATTGGTTTTGCACTTGATATTGCTCGGGCTATGGAGTGCCTGCATTCTCATGGGATCATCCACCGTGATCTTAAACCTGGTAATAATTTGGTTTGCTTTCTTTCCAATAAAGAATCTAAAGGCAAATCCAGTAGATGTTGGCTTGTATGCTTTGTATGTAGTTTACATTAATTTGCATCCCCCTGAAAATGCTTGAGTGGTATAGCAATAGTATTCTTTATGACATGATTTTTGTCTTTTTAATCAGCTTTATGACTTCTCTTCAATATAAATTCCATACTCAAATGTGTTATTTTTTTAATACATCTTTATTTTTCTTTTCTTCTTTTAAGTGTATATTTACAGATACTAACCTCTTATTAGCAGAAGTTAAGTGCAAAAGAATATCAGTGTGGTTTGAAATTACTATCTTCCCAAACATGGTTGTCACTTGTCACATATGCTCACATGCCTGCCATTTTGTGGAACTAGATACCACTATCAAATACTTGTGCATTTCTAAATACTGGTCCATGAGTAATTTTTTATTGGAAGAAAAATTAACTCAGTCAGATTACTGGTTTGGAGTATTTCCACAATAGGTTGCTAAGTATGTTCATTATGAGAGACAGAATTAGAACTTTAAAGAGTAATACTGAAATGAATATTCTTATGTTATAGTTTCATCTTAAAGAACACTCAAAGTAAACATGAAACAACTTTGAAGACTCATACTTCGTGTATGTTTGTGTTTTATTGGCTCTTAATTGATCTGTTGTTGTCTGCATATGCAATTAGATTTGGCATCTTATCTGGGAATTAAGTTATAAGTGTTTCAACAGTACAGTATATGACGATGACTGTTTGGAATTATTTAATTTTGTTCTCATCATATAATAGCATGTCTATCTACAAACACTGTCCTTATTTTCAGTTCTGCCCCCTCCTCGAACTCTGTCATATGTGCTATGTTTGAGACTTTGAGTTTGTTGGTATGATCATAAAATTTATACTTCAATGAACAAGCTTTTGACGGATCTTTGCTTCTGAACACTCTTTCTCAGGGTTTATTTTTCGCGTGTTATAGCGTGGAGCCTCCGGGCAATGGGGTTACGTGGCTATTGATTAATAATTAAAAACCTGATCCAAGTGCTCCTCTATAACATTGCTACATGACTAGCTCGTTGTTTGATTATAATATAACCTTTAATGTCCTTGAAAGGAGTTGGACTAATGGATTGTTTTATTGACCTGGAGAAAATATGGCATCACTGTTCGTATAGTTTTGTGAAAAAACTTCTTAATTTCCATGACAATACGAAATAAGTATTTTTATTCACATTCTGCTACTAGTTGTTAAGTACTTAAGCTTCCTTTTCTCCTTTGTATAACTTGCCCAAGTGTAAAACATCTACATAATGAATATGAAGATCCTTTTATTTTTCTCTATACAGATAACTTGCTATTGACTGAAGACCAGAAAACAGTCAAGCTAGCAGATTTTGGTTTAGCAAGAGAAGAGTCATTAACTGAGATGATGACTGCTGAAACAGGAACTTACCGTTGGATGGCTCCAGAGGTATATTGACAAATAGATGCACTTTCTGTGTCTTCTCTCCATATTTATGAGCATCTATGGACTGATTACAATGACAAAAATTTCAGTTGTATAGTACTGTCACACTAAGGCAAGGGGAGAAGAAGCATTACAACCATAAAGTTGATGCTTATAGTTTTGCAATTGTGTTGTGGGAGCTCTTACACAACAAAGTTCCTTTTGAAGGCATGTCAAACCTTCAGGCTGCATATGCTGCAGCCTTTAAGGTAAAAAGATCATATATGCCTATTAAACCTTGTTATCTAATATTGTTTCTTAAGTCAATCTGTCTTGCACACTATTTCATATAGCTGATAACTTAAAAGTGCTTCTGGTGGTTTCAGAATGTAAGGCCAAGTGCAGAAAATCTTCCTGAGGAATTGGCTGTAATTCTTACTTCATGCTGGCAAGAGGACCCAAATGCCCGACCCAACTTCACCCAGATAATCCAAATGCTCTTAAATTATCTTTACACCGTCGCACCTCCTGAACCCATGATTCCTTCAAGAATATTCAATTCTGAGAACACAGTCTTGCCGCCAGAGTCCCCTGGTACTAGCTCCTTAATGGCAAAACGTGATGGCACAGGCGATACACCAAGAGCAAAGGACGAAATCAAGCCTAACGGCTTTCTTTGCTGCTTTAGTCAGTGTTATTAACTCCCAAAATCAAGTGAGTTAAAAATGGCACAAAAAAAATGTTAGATAGAATCTAGTGCAATGTGATCCGTTTGACAACTTGGTAAATGTTCAGATTAATACCTTTGCAATTCCAGTAAAATTTAGTTTCTTTTTTCTTCAATCTCACCTAGCATGTTTTTTCATCTGTGATACATGTATGCATAGGATATCAGTCTGCTGAAGCTGACTAATCATCCAGCATTGTTACAATTTGCACCTTGAGTTTCTTAATCATTGGATTATATCTTGAATTCGGTTCATGCTAACCTAAAGGGATATATAGTGGACACATGAAATTAGAAGCCTTTGTTGTGACATTCATGTTGCAACCAATGTCTCAAGTATGAAGCCAAGGTAAGCAATGGCAGGAGAAAATGATCAAAACTTAAGTATTTTGATAGCCATTGGTTCATGTGTTTGATGATTTCTATTTTCTCACATATATGATGATAAACGAAGCCAAATGGGAACGCAACAATGTTCTTGTTCAATATAAGATGCTTGGGTTTACCAATAAGCATTGAAGGAACAATGTTCTTGTAAGTTTGTTCTGAGTGATCTTTCCTCAATTGACTCTCTTTATTGATGAGCTTCCCACTTTTGTTTGCGTGATATCTTAAGGGAGTCGATTATCACCACCAAAGAATTGTGAATTCGTATGTGATATAGCATTTTGTGCAAGTGTCAGGAGAGAAATTGGTGAAAAGAAGGGTTGACAAAATGAATGGACAACAAATGAGTCTTTTATCGAGTAAGTATCAACAAATAACAAGAAATAAAGGGACTAAGACGTTAAGAAAATGGCAAGAAAATTTGACATCAGTCATCATATAGTTTGAGAAAACATGTTTAATTTGTTTCTATTTTCAAAAGTTGATATTTAAACTAATAAAAAAAATGAGATTAAAATAAACAGTTGAAATTTCTATTTTGTTAGTAATTTAATCTCAATTTAATATGAGAAATTATTTATAAAAAAGAGTAAATTTTAAGGATTAATTGAGTTGAAATTAAAATTTAGGTGTCTATTGTGCAAAAAGAAACATTCATTTAGTTTGTAAAGGAAGTAAAGTTTAAGATTCATTTGTTGAAAAATGAACTCCTTAATCCTTATGATGAAAATCATTATCCAATATAATTTCAAAAGTATCATATTGAAACATCAAGAAATCTTAAACAAACAATGCGTACCTGTTTCAATCGCGATAGTGATTTATCTTTAATCTTCTAACCTTTAATCTTTTCTTATTAGCTTTAGTTTTTCTGAGTCAAATCACTCCAAAAAGGGTATTCTATTTAAATGGAAAAGAAAGAAAAGAAATTTGATTTGACATATTGAGGACCATAATTCTATATATAGTGTTTATTGTTGGGTCAATCAACTCCTATTAAACCTAATTGACCAAACATTGATATTTATCCATTTATCCTATATTTACTTAGGAATCTATTTGAGCATATTTAATTGATCACTTTAATTTACCCAATATATATTAAATAGCATAATATAATTATTAATACAATATGTAGCACATAATAACGTCAGGAAATTTAATTTCCTAACAATCTCCCATTTGGGCTACATATTGACCTGAGATAATTATATCATATATTCTTAGTGCGCAACTGTATGTTATTTATCCTTAGATTCCTCCTTAGATACAATCCGGTCCATCTCCTATATCAATATGAGATCATGGCGGCTTTTGTCACTCTTAGGCGTAACTAAACCTTCCATGGTCATCACACCAATATATTCAACAACATAGATCAAATATGGATGAGTGACATGAAAATTACATGCAATATGATCTCTACCATGCCTACTTCCAACTGGTCCTTCTTTAGTCCTTATGAGATCAATCATTAATTTTTCGCATACACAAAGCAGAAACACAAGCACAAAAATACACATTCAGAGGGAAAATAATATCAAAATCTTTATTCTACAAAAAATAAACATATAAATGTCTTTACATAAAACACCAACATAAAGAACTCCCACTAAATCATAGTGTCATCACACAAAATAACACCCATATGAGCAATATGCTCGTGAAAGACCTTAGGCACTAAGCCTTTAGTAAGCAGGTTTGCAAGCATGGAGTTCGTTCCTATGTGTTATATGGAAATCTGACCGCTCTGATTAACAACCAGAAACTTTATATCGATGTGCTTCAATTTTGAAGAGCTTATGTTATTGTTGGAGTACAACACTGCTGACGTATTGTCACAATAAATCTTTAGTGGTCTTTCAACACCACTTACTACATGCAGTCCTGCGACAAAATTTCGCAGCCATACCCCATGGTTGGACACCTCAAAATAAGCTATAAATTTAGCGACCATAGTAGAGGAAGCTACAATTGTTTGCTTAACACTTTTCCAAGAAATAACTCCTCTAGCCAACATGTAGACATAACCTGATATGGATCTTTTACTATCTTGGCATCCAGCAAAATCAAAGTCAGTAGACCCGATGATCTCTAATTCATCTGACCTCCGATATGTGAGCATGTAATCCTTTGTTTTCTTTAAATAACGCATAACCCTTTTTGCTCTTTCTAATGATCCATCCCTGGGTTACTCAAGTATCTACCCAATACTCTCACTATGAATGCTATGTCAGAACGAGTACAAACTTGAGCATACATTAAACTTCCTACAGCTGATGCATAGGGAATCTTTTCCATTTCCATTGTCTCAAGTTTATTTTTTGGGCATTGTTCGAGATTAAACTTATCTCCTTTAGATATAGGCGTATCTCCTGATGTACAATCTTCATGCCAAATCTTTCCAAAATCTTTTCAATATAGCTCTTTTGTGACAACCCAAGAATACCTCAAGAACGATCATGGAGTATTTGAGTTCCTAATACAAAAGAGGCATCACCAAGATCTTTCATCTCAAAATTCTTAGTAAGAAATTTCTTGGTTTCGTGCAATAAGTCTATATCGCTGATGGAAAGTAATATATCATCGACATATAAAATCAGGAAGATAAATTTACTCCCACTAAATTTATGATATACACAATATTCCACCATGTTCACCTTGAAACCATAAGAGATTATAACTTGATGAAACTTGTGATACCATTGACAAGAAGCTTGTTTGAGATCGTAGATGAATTTTTTTCTTACAAAAAATAGACTTTGAATCTCCAAAACAAAGTTTTCTGGATGGGTCATATAAATAGTCTCATCAATGTTGTCATTAAGAAACGTTGTTTTAAGATCCATCTGATGTAGCTTTAAGTCAAAATTAGCCACAAGTGTCATAATTGTCCTAAAAGAGTCTTTCGAAGAAACCGAAGAGAAAGTCTCTTTATAGTTTGTCTTCCTTTTGAGTGAAACCCTTAGCGACAAGACAAGCCTTATATCTTTCTATATTACCTTTTGTCCCTTTTGGTCTTAAATATCCATTTACAACCAATAGGTTTCAAACCTTCAGGTAACTCGACAAGATCTCAAACATCATTGTCTTTCATGGATTTTATTTCATCCTTCATGGGATGAATCCACTTATGAGCATTATAACTGTCTAAGACTTGTTGGAAGTTGATTGGCTCATCTTCCTTTAAGCCTAAAATATTTCATGCTCTTGGAGAAAAATAATATAATCATCTAAAATTGCACTTCTCCTATCTCTAGTGGATCTTCTTAATGGCCCTTCTTGAGGTTGTTGACTTTGTTCCATAGGTACTATTGGAAAAATTTCATTGTTGTATTGTTCTGGAATAATGTCAGGAATAAAATCCTGGTCATTAATTATTTGTACTGGAGTTACATATATAATGACAACAACGTCAGGAATGATGACAACGTTAGGAAAAGAAAAAAAAATTTCTCTTCCTCAAAGACAACATTTCTTACTTTATCTTCCCCTTCAAATTTAACATCCTCAAGGAATCTCACATTTCCCATTTCAAAAATTGATCTTGTAGTGGGATCATAAAACTTGAAGCCGTGAGAGCATTAAACATATCCAACAAAATAAAAGCTAATAGTTCTTAAGTCCAACTTTCTTTCATTAGGCTTATAAGGCCTTTAGCTGGACAACCCCAAATATGTAAATGCCTTATGCTAGGTTTCTTTTCTATCCACAGCTCATAAGGGGTTTTGGTCACTGTCGTAGTTGGAACCCTATTAAGGATATAAACTAAAATCTTTAATGCTTCTCCCCAAAGTGACTCAAATAAAGAAGAATGACTAATCATGCTTCTCACCATATCCTTAAGAGCCATATTTCTTCTCTTCACAACACTATTCATGCTAGGTTTTCCTGGCATTGTATATTGCGAGACAATTCCACATTCCTTTAAGAAGTTAGCAAAGGGTCCTGGACGTTGTTCTCCTGATGCATCAAATCTACCATAATATTCACCATCACGGTCAGATCTAATAGCCTTAATTTTCTTGCCTAGTCGAAGCTCAACTTCGGATTTATATTGTTTGAACATATCCAAAGATTGTGACTTCTCACGAATGGTCCACAAATATCCGTATGAATTAGATCTAAGACGTCAGTGACTCTAATGATACCTACTTTCTTTGTGTTTGTCTGTTTCCCCTTAATACATTCAATATAAACCTGAAAATCATTCATATCAAGGGGTTCAAGAATTCCATCATCCATAAGCCTCTTAATTCTCATTTTAGAGATATGACCTAGTTGTTTGCGCCAAAGAGTACCAGAATTCTTATTTAATTTTCATTTTGTACCTCGCACACTAGAGTGCAAAATTTTATTATCAAAAGTAATAGTATCAAGCATATAAAGATTATCAACTAAAGAACTAGTACCAATAACATTTGAATTTAGAGAAAGACTAACATTATTATTTCTAAAGGAACAAAAATTACCATATTTGTCCAAACTAGAAATAGAAATAAAATTTTGTCTAAATGACGGTGCAACAAAAGTCTCAATCAAATCCAAATAAACACCAGTCTTTAATAATAATCTGAATTTCCCAGTAGCTTGTACTAAAACTTTCTTTTCATCACCCACAAAGATGTATCTTTCAGCATCATTTGGCGGTCGACTCCACAGGCAACCCTGCATAGACATACTTATGTGATTAGTAGCACCAGAATCTACCCACCAAGTATCTTGAGGTACAGAAGCTAAATGAACTTCAGAACAAACAAAAGCATGAGTCTTACCCTTCTTTTTATGCCATGCAGCATACTTGGAACATTGTTTCTTCATGTGTTCACTCTTCTTGCAAAAATAGCAGGTAAATTCCTTATCCTGCTTCTTTTGCTTCTTCAGCATGGGTGATTCATCTACAGTGTCTTTAGCTCTCTTCTTTTTCTTATTATGAGAGGTTAATGCCAAGTGAGCACTATCAATCTTTTCTCCCTGAAGTCTTTCTTCTTCTTGCACACAGTGAGCAATGAGCTCATTAAGAGTCCATTTATCCTTTTGTGTATTGTAACTCACTACAGATTGACCGTATTGTGCAGGAAGAAAAATGAGAACCAAGTACACAAACAAATCATCAGATAGTTCTAACTTTAGTGCCTTGAGTTTTCCAGCAAGATTAGACATCTCAATTATGTACTTCTTTATTTTCCCTTTTCTTTATACTTCATGGTTACGAGTTTTGCTAATGTGTTACTCGTTTATGCTTTTTCATTTTTGTAACACCCCGTATGCATCCGGTGTATTAACATATTACTTAATCAGATTAGCGCATAGTTACTTTAATTAAAAAGCCTGTGGAAGCATTTTCGAAACCATATTTCTTGATACATTATGTATAGTATGTAAAATCACATCACAACACAAGCCTCTGCTGATCCAGAATAACATAAACATAGACAGATAGCTATAAGTATCACAATCAACTGAAATAAGAGGAATCACAATTTCATAACTTAAACAGGTTATGTACATATGTATCATCTGACACTCCCAATGTCTATACAAAAGAATAAGCATCCGAGTGCTTTGATCTCAAAGATCCTTCCTCACATGAGGGCATACAAGATATATATATATATATATATATATATATAACACAAAACATAGCATGTTGCACATACACACATTTTCCCTCTACAGGGGTACAAAGCATATCAAAATATACAAAATAAGGAGCCTCCCTGCCCTCAAAGTGCTGCAACAGTCGTCCCTACTAAGGCCTTCTGCCCTGGGAACCGTTATCTCTGCCAGATGAGTCACTTGAAACAACATAAACCCCACAAGGATTGAGATATACATCTCAGTAAGCTCAGGGCCTTTGGAGGCATCTCCTCCACCCTGGCTCACTTTCCATGACACACGTCATCAAGGCATCACAAACACTGGCCTCCCGGCCCTCATAACAACACATAGCCAAGTCATCTAGCTCTAATGTATACTGCAAAACTACGTTGCCACGATGCATCATCATCAGCATCAAACCTCAGTGTGAGACTGGAACTCACACCCGTGCCATCCCATCGGGAGCTATCCCTTACGCATGGACGCACGTATATGGCACCTCCGAGAATAGGCTTCAACCGCGATGGGACCACCTATCTCTTGGTTTTAAGAGATCATCATCACCCTGGGATTATCATCACCCAAGAGCAAACCAAACTAGGAGGTGTGCTCTTCTCCTAAGGAGGTCCATATCTATCTAACTGGCCAGAAGATCTAATCACAGGTATCCATACATACAAGGCATAGATTCATGCATACATATCATTATGAGCAAGTAACAACCATTTAATGCATGCATCATGAATGCAACCATCACTCCCTCAGAGTATGGTGGAACACAACAATGGGAAACATCCCAAAGGAACCAAGAACTTACCTGGCAAAGTCATGCTCTGCGGTTCAGTCCCTGAACGGTGGTTTACGCCACTGACACCCTCAGTGTCACGCCCTATACAAGGCATATAAGTTCAATCAATCATCAATTTAACCACACAAGGCACATAACAACGATTCTCAACCGTTACAATGAAAGAATGCGTCATTCTTTCCATATACACCCCCTTAAGCCCTCTATCTTAAGGTTATCAAAGTTAATCCAATCATTGGACATTACCTGGACCCTCAGAGGTCCATCTCGGCCTAGCCACAACACTAGAGTCTCCACAAGACTCAGTACAGGCCAAAACAAAGAGCTCAAGCTCTATACAGGCCAAACTCAAGAATTCACATATGGCTTGAACAGTTCCTCTCACACAAGACACCATTTCTAAAGCCTCCCAAACACATCAAAGCAATTATCATGGCTCATGCATGTCATAGCATTATCAAGTGACTCAATATACTAGCCACACATGCATATCACAGAGCCAAAAACCAAGGTTCATGAAACTAACATTTGAGAGCTAATCCTTCATCACAACAACGATCTAAACATATTTTTCTAAAGGACCTAAGGCTAATTTCAACTCTAGCACCAGTGGGTCACTATTCATCCCAAACCCCAACTCAGAAAATTAAACGGTGAAACTCGAGTCTCTTACCTCAAAGATGACAAGGAAGACCCGTGGACCACTTTCCCTAGCATGGGTGTCCGTGAATCGCCTCTGTTCCTCGCCGAACTCGAGTTTTTCGAAGCTCCGTAGAGAAAGAGATTTCTCCGTTGAGTGGGTTTTAGGGGAAAAGGATGAAGGATTCAAGCTCACAATGTGGTTTCCAACAAGTTTGGTGTTTAAAGGGAGGTGTTTTGGTCAAAGGATGAAGGGGTATGAAGCTTGGAAGCTTTAGCAATGGAGGTGCACGGCCAGAGGAAGAAGAAGCAAGGTTTGGGGCCAAAAATCACGTAAATGAGCATTTATACCTGCCCCGTCAGAGGTCCGGCGCTGATCGTGCCACCTCTGGCGCTAACCGCACCAAGCTCCCTGTACCTGTGGCGCTAGCTGTGCCAAACTCCCCTTGCACCTGTGGCGTTACCCGTGCCACATCTGGCATTGACCGCGCTGGAAACCAAAGGAAACAGCTTTTCTATGGCACTTTCGGCGCTACCCGCGCCAGAATCCAGAGAAAACAGATTTTTCGGGGCACTTGTGGCGCTGACCGCACCACCCATGGCGCTGATCGCGCCGCACACCCAGAGGAATGACCCTCTGGACCTCATTGGCGCTGATCACACCACTACGACGCTATCGGCGCCATCCATACGAAGGCCTGGCGCTGATCGCGCCACATGGGCGCCGATCGCGCCAGACATCTGGGTCATCACAATTTTTAGCAAAATATTGCTCAATTTCTTTGAGGAACTTCCTAGCATCAGTGCTCTCAGTAATAGAGTCTTGAAACACCTCCGGAATGGAGCGTTTCATGATCATCAAACTTAGAGCGCTCCCACTTGTCTATGTAATCCAAATTTGGAATTTCCAGAGTGGAAGTGGGTTTCTCCATCCTTAGTGCAAGGTCTAGATCCATGCAACCAAGAACAATTTCCACATTCTCTTTCCATAATTTAAAATTCATCCCGTTCAACATAGGAATCATGTTCACTTGAGCAACATAATTAATAGTAGTAGCAGAAACTATATAGAGAACAACTAAGATAACATCTTTAACTTCCATGTCATATGAATTGCATAATTTAAAATAAAATGCATATACATGACATTATCAAACAATCCAAATCAACGTGGGTTCATTTACAAGACACCTAGCACAACATTAACATTTAATCTTTGAACCAAAAATATCAAATTTTAAGTGGTACTCTCAACGCATATTTTTTCAATAATTCAATATGATAATGGCTTTGATATTAATTATTGGAAAATTAATTCTTTAATCCTTATTATTAAAATCATTATTATGAACTTTAGTCTTTCCAAGTCAAATTACTCTTCAAAGTATTATCTCTAAATGAGAAAGAAAAGAAACTTGATTTGACATATTAGGGACCATAATCTTATATATAGTGTTTATTGTTGGGTAAGTAAACTTACATTAAATCTAATTGGCCCATGTATCCACACATTTATCCTATTTACTTATAAATATATTTGGACATATTTAATTGATCATTTTAATTTATGTAATATATATTAAATAGCATAATATAATTATTAACACAATATATAACACATAATAATGTCAGAAAATTTAATTTTCTAACATCATTGAGATGAAACTAATGCTTAATGGATTGAATACTCTTCTCACTTAAATAAATTAGTCCCTCTCTTACTCTATTTTTTTGTTTCATTTCGAAAATTTCCATCAAAATTTGTTTGTATAAAAACAACATTAAGCTTAAGATTTGTAATATAATAAGAGTTAAATGATGTTGTATTTACAATGTAAAATAGTTTTACATCGTTATTTAATCACAAATCATCATTGATATAAATTTTAAATTGATTATCATAAAAGTTAACAATTTTATCATACATGATGAATTATGATTAGATAATGGTGAAGAACTTTATACTATTAGTTCATAATATTTTTCTCGTGTAATAGTTATATATATTTAATGTTTATTTACTAAACATTATTAAAACTTTCATTATATTTATATACATATAAATTAATATTTAATTATTGATATTCTCATGTATAATTTCAACAATATATTAACAAAACTTTGTTTGACGTATATTGAGAGAGTTCTTCGAATGCGGAATTTCTCATTTGTGGGAATATTATATTAATCTGTGAGAGGAATACTAATATTTAAATTCATTTAGTTTGGAGTAAAAATATAAATATATAAATATATAAAACCTGTTGGAACTTGCCATAGGTAATTTGGCATCTCCATTGATGAGGAAATTTGACCTGTCTCCATGCTAAATTTCACCGTTAACTAGTTCTATCCAAATGGTTTTGCAAATAGTGATAATTTTACAATCGATCTGTAACACCCCGTATGCATCCGGTGTATTAACAATTATTTTATCAGATAAGCGCAGTAATTACTTTAATCAATTAATAAAATTGTCGGAAGTGTTATCGAAACCATGTTTCTTGATTCATTATGTATGGTTCGCGTTATCACTCATCATAAACGTAAGCTAGCCTCATTGATCCACAATAACATAAATAAACAACAGCAGATGCATAAAACAATATTACTACAGATATATCAGGAGAAGGTCACAAGTATACATCATAAAGACAACAGAGTAAGCACCAAGTGCTCTGATCTCAAAGATCACTTCCTCACATGTGGGCATACAAAACACATAGTGTCCAAGTACAAAGCATAATCAAAACATGTGTGCACACACACACACACATCTTCCCTCATAGGGGTACAAATACATCAACAAATAAAACAACTGAGCCTCCAAGCTCTCCAAATGCTGCCAAGCAGCTACACAGGACTATCTCTACTAGAGCCTCTCGCCCTGAGACCGATCATCTCTACCCGATGAGTCACCTGCAAAACATAATCCCCACACAGGGTGAGATACACTCTCAGTAAGCTCAGGGTTCTTGGAGGCTTCTCCTCCCCCCTGGCTCACTTCCATGACACACGTCATCAAAGGCATCACAATCAATGGCCTCCCGGCCCTCATAACAATACATAGCCAATCATCTAGCTCTAATGTATATCTGCGAAACTACGCAGCCAAAGATGCATCATCATCACCATCGGGAGCTACCCCTTTACGCATGGATGCACGTATATGGCACCTCCGAGAATAGGCTTCAACCGCGACGGGACCACCTATCTCTTGGTCTTAAGGGATCATCATCACCCTTTACGTGAGCAAACCAAACTAGGAGATGCGCTCTTTTCCTAAGGAGGTCCATATCTATCTAACTGGCCAAAAGATCTATTCAACAGGTAACCATACATACAAAGCATAGAAGCATGCACACATATCATCATGAGGAAAGTAACAACCAATTCAATGCACATGCATCATGAATGCAACCATCACTCCCTCGGAGTATGGTGGAACACAGGCAATGGGAAACATTCCCTAAGAGCGAAGAATTTACCTAGCAAAGCCGTGCTCTGCAGTTCAACCCCTGAATGGCAGTCTACTCCACTGACACCCTCGGTGTCACGCCCTATACAAGACATACAAGCATAAATCAATCACCAAACCCACCATACAAGGCATAAGCACACAACAACGGTCCTCAACCGTTACAAATGAAAGGAACATCCTTCCTTTCCAAAACCTCTAGTCATCTATCTTAAGGTTATAGAATTAACCAAATCAAAGCTATACAAGCCCAAAGTTCAACAATGAACAATATGGCTACACGGCTTCTTCAACACAAAAAAAATGTTTATATAGCTTCCTGAGCACATATAGCACCAGTAACAAGGCTCGTGCATGTTACTAATTGACCAACAAACTATCTACACATGCATTTCTCAGAGCCAAGAATCAAAGTCCATGAAACTAATATATCAAAGCTAATCTTTCATCACAACAACCCCCTAAACATACTTTTCTAAAGAACCCAAGCCTAATACCAACTCTAGCTCAAAAGGGTCATTATTCATCCCAAAGACAAATTCACAAATCAAACGGTAAAACTCGAGTTTCTTACCTCTAAGATGACAAGGAAGGCTAATGGACCGCTTCCCCAAGCTTGAGAGTCCGAGAATTGCTTCCTATCCCCGCCGAACTCGAGTTTTGGAAAGCTCTCTAGAGAACATAATCTCTCCGTTTGATGGTTTTTAGGGAAATGTGATGAAGGATTCTAGCTCATAGGGGGATTCCCTACAAGTTTCATGTTTGAAGGGAAATGTTTAGGTCAAAGATTGAAGACTTATGAAGCTCCAAAGCTCATCAATGGCTGCCAAGGGTCAGAGGAAGAAGAAAGGGTTTTTCCCTTCAAAAACGTGAAAATGACCCTTTTATACATGGTCTGCTCGAGTTCCCGCGCCAGGTCCCCGTATCAACAGGCCTTCTGGTGCTTATGGCGCTAACCGCGCCACTCCTAGCGCTGATTGCGCCAACCACATGAACCCGTGACGCTACTCGCGTTAGTCTAAGGCTACCCGAGCCAGATGGCCGCATGAAATGGCCCCTGGAGCTTCTCCCGCCCTATTAGCGCCGCATCTGGCGCTACTCGCGCCACCTGTTCAAACCTGGAGTTCCTTTTTCAACCCTGGCGCTAATCGCGTGGCTCCCCACACCAACCACGCCATCTCGTCATGGGTTTGGCGCTGACCGCGCCACAACCCAGTGGAATAGCCCTCTGAACACTATTGGCGCTGATCGCGCCACTATGGCGGTACTAGCGCCATCCTCCCGCATGCCTAGCGCTACCTGCGCCAGAACTTTGTATGTCTAGCGCTAATTGTGCCACACTGACGCTAACCGCACCAAATCTCTTGGTCATCACACGATCTATTTTGGAGGGTGTAGTATAGTATTCACGTTGCAACAGTTTTTGTGTTATTTTTTGGCTTCAAAATATGCACTTTTTTTATATTATTATTATTATTTTTACGGTGGCTTCAAAAGATGCTTTGTTATTGGTCCGTTCAAAAGGAGTAGAAGTTTATAGTTAAAAGAAATCCTAATTTAATTTTATGTATGGAAAGAAATAAATAATAAAGATATGGAATCAGAATTTTAAATTGAATTTGAGAACATGGATGGGTGGAGTATGTGGACAGAAGTAGTGATTGGAAGATGCCAAAGGCGACAGTGATTGAAGATGCTAATAGCAACAGTGACTAGAGGACAACAGAGATGATTGTGACCGAAACTGGAAGACACCAATAGTGGTGATCGAAGATCATTAGTGGTTGGATGATGATGCCAATGATAACGTTGATACAAGGATAGGCCAAAAGACAGCAATGTAGAAGAAATTAGCAGCAACATAGACAAGGGGCACTAGCAGACCAAACAAAGCAACAAATATAATAAACAATAAAATGTGAAATATTAATTTTAAATTTTATATTGAGTACATAAATTGCAATTCATGGATTTAAAGCTAATAGTTAAATGTAATATAATTTAGTTATTTTTAATCATAAATTATAACTTATCATTTTAACATTAATATGCAAATCAAACATGATAATTGTAATTAGAATCATCATTCCTATTTATTTATTTTTTACCAAAAGAATCATCATTCCTATTATAACTGATTTTAATTAAATCCAATTTCATGTGCCAAGCCATATAAGACGGAGGATATTTGTTACTTTTCATGTTTTGACATATGAATTAAATAGAAGTTTATGTACACGTGTATATATAATAAATAGCTATATAGTACGTAATATTGCACCAGGTTAAATGCTAGCTATAATTAAGTATGGTCTTAAACTTTGCTGGAAATTATAGATGTGAATTCAAGTTGATAAAATCCTTAACAATGGTATCAATCTCGTGTGAATTATATTTTTGGTTGTGTGCCAATGACCACATTTTCTTAATTAAGTTTTTTTCTCGTGACTAGCACGTGCCTAGAATTCTATACTCTAGATGGCTCCATGATGTTATTGCAAGCAATATGCGCGAGGAATTTGGAAAGAATTTGCATACTGGCATTAGAGAATAAAGTAGCTTCAATCTTTTAGTTATACGCCAAATAATTGCACCTCTCCATTCAAGAAAAAATCTTAAATAGGGAAAGCCAACTATTAAATTTCTCATGTTTTTTTGTTGCATAAAAAAACTTAAAATAACTTATTTTGATTACATTAAAACTTAAAAATGTATATACCTCTTAAAAAAATTGATGCTTATCTTATCCATTTTCGTATAATCACACATCCACCTTAACATCCACCTTAACATCTATGTTCCCTCATCTTTTCACTCACCGGTATTACTGTTACCTTTCGTCGAATATCTTCATTTCTTATCTTATCCATTTTCGTATAATCAAACATCCACCTTAACATCCTCATTTCTGCTACCCCTAATTTATGCTCATGTTGTTTATGTGCTAGCCAACATTTAGCTCCATATAATATTGTCGGTCTTACAGTTGTTTTATAGAATTTTTCTTTAGTTTAAGGGGAATTTCACGGTCACACAACAATCCAGATGCACTCTGTCATTTCATCCACCATGCTCTGATTCTATAATTTGAATCCTCATTCATCTCTCCACCTTGTTGCAAAATTGATCCTAGGTATCTAAAAGCACTTTTCTTGGGTATCTTTTGATCAAGTAAATGCATGCGGTCTTGATCATCATCTCTTACCAGTGAAAACTCATATTTCATATACTCAGTCTTGCTCTGACTTAACATAAGTCCTTTAAACTCCAAAGTGTTTCTCCACAATTTAAGTTTCTTATTAACATCGTCTTTGATCTCATCAGTAAGGACAATATCATTTGCAAAAAGCATACACCACGACACTTCCTGTTGAATATCTTTTGTTTGTTCATTCATCACTAAGGCAAAGGGATAAGGACTAAGAGTTGAACCTTGGTGTACACCTACCGTGATAGGAAAATGTTCCATTACAAGCTTTCACACACATGGTAGCTTTATCATACATATCCTTGATTGCATTTACATACTTTAATGTTACTTGTTTCTTCTCAAGAGCCCATCATAAAAATTTTCTTGGGACCCTATAGTATGTTTTCTCGAGATCTATGAACACCATATGTAAGTCTTTCTTCTTTTCTAGATACTTTTCCATTAATTGTCGTATCAAGAAAATAACTTCCAAGGTACATCTTCCTGGCATAAATCCAAATTGATTTACAGAAACCTTGGTCTCTCTTCTCAAGTGATGTTCAATAACTCTCTCCCACAACTTCATAGTATGACTCATAAGCTTAATGCCTCTATAGTTAGAACAATTCTAGCTATCTCCCTTGTTTCTGTAAATAGACACAAGTATATTTTTCCTCCAAGCATCTGGTATCTTATTTGTATGAAGAATCTTATTGAAAAGATTGTTAACCATTTTATTGCCACATCTCCTAGGCCTCTCCACACTTCAATAGGGACGTCATCGGGTCTCAAAGCTTTATTATTCTTCATCCTCTTTAAAGCCTCCTTAACTTCATGTGTATTAATTCTATGCACAAATCTTCTATTCAGATCATCATAAGCGTCCTCCAAGTCCACCTCACTTTTATCGTCATCCCCATTAAAAAGTTTGTTAAAGTAGTTCATCCATTTTCCTTTTACATATTCGTCTCTTACCAAAAGTTTTTTATGTTCATCCTTGATGCATCTAATTTGGGTGAGGTCTTTACTCTTCTTATCCCTCATTTTTGCAAGTTTGTATATACCTTTTTCACCATCCTTTCTCCCAAGATTCTTATACAAATCAGCGAAAATCTTGCCTCTAGCTTTCCACATTGCTTTCTTTGCATTTTTTCTCGCTAATCTAAACTTTTACAAGAACTCATCATTGAGACTTTTATGCAAAGATTTAAAGCATTTCTTCTTCTGTTTAGTTGCCTCCCGCACCTCTCAATTCCACCATCATGTTTCATTTGTAAGAAATTTGTTTCCTTTGCTTTCTCTCAACACCTTCCTTCCTACATTTTGGATACACTTAGCCATCTCATTCCATATTTCATTTACTTCTCCAACAAACTCCTACAGTCCTTCACACAACATGATTTCCTTGAACTTTATTTGTTTTTTCTCATTTAGCTTCCACCATCTTATCCTTGGGGTTTGAAACATCTTCCTCATATTAAGTACTTTGTTGAACTGGACCTCTAAAACGATCAGCTTATGTTGCGTAGCGACACTCTCTCTAGGGTAGACCTTACAGTCCATATAATAATTTCTATCTTCTCTTCGACTCATAAAGAAATCAATTTGACTACGATTATGGCCACTCTAATAAGTGATAAGATAAGACTCATTTTTTTTAAAAAGGTATTCATTAGCATCAAATCGAAGGCTAGTGCAACATTTAAGATATCTTCTCTAGTCTCATTTCTCGTCCCATATCCAAAACCTCCATGAATTCTATCAAAACCTCCACTGCTTTTACCAACATGACCATTTAGGTCTCTTTTTAGGAAAATATTCTCCTTTCGTGGTATCCCTCTCAAAACCTCCTCAAAGTCTTCCCAAAATTGGTTCTTATCATTTTATTGCAGTCCACTTGGGGTGCATACACACTGAGGATATTTAAAATAAAATCACTTACTAGAAGTGTACAGTCCAAAATAGTAAAATGACACGTGGCCACCTCATAAATGTCAAATGTACACATGGTCACCCTCCATGTCAGCATTGCCTCATTAATAGGCGCTTATTCAGCCTCCAGGTGTCAACCCAGACACAATGTCCAAGTTCCTTGTCAATACCGCTACAGGAGCACGGACGTCGACCCTCTACAGGAGCGCGGACATCAGTAATATTCTCTCTCCTCGTTAACTGCCTATCTATATGCAAGTATATTCAAATAGGTGTAACCACCTTATCTTATTATATTGCAACAAGTTATCTACTAATTGTTACTTATCTACAAGTAACAATATATCAATAAGGTACACATTATCTCCTATTCAAATTAAGATAAATGTCTGCTATTATCTGTTACTATTATCTTCTCAACAGATTATCTATAAGCAATGGCCCAAGGCCCACTCCACGCTATAAATACAGCCATCCAGGTTCTCTCTACTCACTCCACATTCCATCCACACTTAACACACATTCACCGTACTCATTCGGTATTCACACAGAATACCTCTCTCTCATATACACTTGAATGCATTACACAAGTCTCTTACTCTCTATACTTTAGATCGAGTCCTCACACTTGGTCAACCTTACAAATTTAATGTACTTACTTGAGCGTCGGAGTGTTTTTCCTTTGTTTTGCAGGTCCCTCCTCTAAGCAAAGCCTACCTTACTCCGGCGCCACAGAATTTGGAGTCCACCAAGGCCACATCAAGCCCACACGTGGAATTTCCAGATTTTGGTAAGAACAGGAAGCTTAATCATTATAATTTTGTCACCTTTCCTTTTGATGTCAACGACTCTGTCTCTAAAACTTCTATTTATCATAATTACAACACCATTTCGACTCTTGTTTATACTTGTATATCACAACTTGAAACCGGTGTCATCCACTTCCTTGACCTTTTCTCCAACCCATTTAGTTTCTTGAAAGCAAATAATTCCTTTTAGCAAAAACATATGTTAACTCCCTCAATTTACTCGTTAAGGTTCTTATGTTCCAACTTCCCAAATGCATCCTTAACCCTTGGGTGGTGTTTACTTGCCATGCTCGCTAATCTGCATGTCGAGACCCTGACCTACTTGTCATCAAATCCGGGTGAAAACCTGACGCCTTGCTTTGAGGTAAGGACCCTAGCTCACTTATCACTGCATCCCAGGACCGATGCAGCACCTTGCCTTGTGGCAAGGGTCCTAACCCTTTTTTCGTTATCCTGGGATCCGATGTAACACGTCGCTATGAAGGGTGTGTCCCAACGAAATATCATAATGGTTCATCTCATAAAAAAGTTGTTTTGTTACGGCCGTTTCACAACACCTAACACAAACTCTCCTACTTTCATATAATTTAAAATTACAACAAAATTGAAACTCATAGTGTAAAATTGCCAAAAAGAAATTATGGATTTATAACCATTAAATTTTTTTTAAAATGTGCTAGAAACACTTCCCATCGTAGCAACACCATTACCTCTTGCAATTGCCACAATGCCCCCCACCACGAATGAAATACCAGTGATGCTGCATGAAAGTTTGGGTCATCAAAGGAGGTTGCAAGATTTACCAGCACATTGTATGAGAGCGTTGAGAAGTTACTGCTCAAAGAGGATGATGGAGTGTTCGTAGAACAGTAGGAATGTATGGCCAAGAATTTGAAAGTTATTAGAAGGAAAAGAAAACCCTTAGTGGCCAGGGGAAGAAAGGAAAAAGAAAATCAAGAAAAAAGAAACTTTGTTTTTTAATTTATGATAGTTAAAAATGCCAATTTCAATTTTAAGAGTTTTACACCATCAATATCAATTCTATAGCAATTTAAAAGAATCTAAATGCAAAGGGAAAGGGCATTAGTCGACTTTTAGACGACGAGGACTAAAATGGTTACAAAATTGTAACTATACTAACCAAAATGGGATGTTCTAAAGTAGCTAAACAAAAAATCTTTATTCATCAATTATTATTAATTTGAGCATTTTTAATTGCCGTTCCTTAAGTATTACTTCTCTACTACTCTCTTTTGACAATTATTCACATGTCAATTATTGGCCTCATATATAACCTTAAAGAACTATGGATCTAAACTTTAGGACGAATATACTATTTTGATTAGAAGTTAGGGAATTAGATTCAACTTTTTTTATCAACTTTAATGTTGAGAATAAAGTACGGCCCAACATGCATGCCTATATATATATATCCATCCCAATTACCAATTTCAGAATAAGAGCAACATGGAGTACTACAACCGCGTTTCAGAAGTTGAGAGGGAACCTATCATGGAGTACTCAACACCACGACCAATGATGAGCAACTACCACCCCAATGCCCACCGTGTCTTCAACGAGAAGGTTGTTTATGAGGAAGATGTGATTGGGGAATCCCGCCACCACCACATGCATCACCACCACCCTGAGACTCGTGAGAGAGTCAAGGTGGTGGAGTATGAGCAAGTTCCTGAGAGGCGCGTTGTCTATGAGGAGAAAGTGGCCTATGACAACGATCGTTACTACTCTCCAAGGTATTGAAATTGCACAAATAATGGAACAAGACCTTCAACGTAGGTGGTAACATGTGGTTTTTATTAATTAGGCAGGTTAATTACCTAGTATATCAAAAGCACCACTGTGCCTGTATTAAATAAATTCCTGCTTATAGTATAGCCATTAAGTTATCATCATGTATCATTTATAAATAAAGTTATGTTAATTACTATATATCTGCTTTGTGTATGTGTACATGTATAAGTTTTCATGCGTATATGGTGGTTTATTGTTGATTGATTTAAACTGTACCCGCTATGAGGAAATAATTAATTAATTAAGGATCAACACCGTCTTGGATCCTTAAAACTAATTAATCAAGATTCTATATAGTGTCTCCTAAACGATATATATATATATATATATATATATATATATATATATATATATCCACATAAAACTACGACTGATTTCTCTAAACTTTAAGTTGGGACACATGCAAATGTTATGTAACCCTAGAGTACAAATCATGTAAACAAGGAAAAACTCGAAAAGATTTCCACGAACTTGTCATTTACATTCTGAATAATCATCTCAAGTGCAGGATCCGGAGTATGATTTTGGATTTGTTGTTATTACTATCACAGTCACAGTAAAATTTGAGATCAAGTTAAATGAAAGTAATTATCTCTTTCTATATATGAAAAGGCAATCCAAAATAAAGACAGATTACTTAGCGATAATTCTTGCATGGTAAAAAAAATAACTGATGTAAAAGTGGATTTCCTTACTTATTTTGTTCTGATAAATTTATGAGCTGTTAATTAAAACCTCTTTTCATGCAAGTTTTATGCTAAACAAACTAGTCAATACTAAACGTGTATTTGGATCAATATTGATAAAATTAATTCTGATTAAAATTAATTTTAAAGTAATGTAATTAATGTTTAGATGATTTTAGTTAAAATTAATTTTAAAATAAAATATAATATGAAGATAAAATTTCACATTAGATAAAAATAAACACTTTTTTTTTTATAAATAAACCAATGCGTTTGTTGATACGAGAGCATAAAGAGATGCTCACACACAAGAGTAATATTGCTTACATGATAGAAACAGTGAACACCCCACCCAATTACAAAAGCATCAACCAAATAGTCAAAAACAATTGTAGACCACGAGACATAAATATCATCCGAGTAAATTTTACTTCTCTCAACAAACTGTATTCTCCATAAACATGTCGAGGGAATCGAATTCATGGTACATGCAAATGGTATAAATAACTAGATAAGCACTGACACAGGAATTTTATTGAAAAGGGACGAACATAAAAAAAATTAAATTATAAATAAAAATACTTCAAAGATAATACAAATCTAATATATATAAAAATTATTATAGAAATTAAAATCACTTCACTTTATTCTTACTCTACATGTTTTCATATTGTTAAAATCATCTATTATTAAATTCGTGCTAAAACTCAAAACAATTTCTTTTTCAATGTATGTAATCAAAGAATCATTAAGAAATTAGTTTTTCATTCTATTTCGAAGTCTGGTTTTGATTATCTTCATATTGTTGTAAAAACTGGAAGAATGAGTACAAATATAATCACTCTATCAATAAGAGGATAAATAATGGACTTTCTAGTTCCTGCTAGCCCTTGACATAATTCAGATGTAGTTGATAAATTAATCAAATTTGGATGTTTAGGAATGTCAACCTCAAAATGTTGTAACTCCATCTTCAAATGCAATTTTTCCTGTTCTGTGAAATCTCTAGAATAAAATTTATCAACAACTTTGCAAATATTATTACTGTTAAAAGACTTGTACTTGTTTGTTAGATCTAAAGTCATGCTCAAAACAAGTAATTCAACAGTATTATCATTGAACCTGCTATTTAATTTTTGTAATTGATGATCAATTGTAGCACAAAAGATATTTACCCTATAAAATTTTCAGTAGAAAAATCACCTTGTTCATTTCGAGCATGACCTTTCCTTCCAACATATTTTGCACTCATATCTAGAATGTCAATGTCATGTTTTATGCAAAATTGTTAAACATGAACCAAGAAAGCATCCCAACCTGTCTCTCTTAATTTCTGAAGTAACTTTTTTGTAATTGAAACCAAATGTAAAGCATTTGAAATATCTTGAGACTTTTGTTGCAAAGCTTGACAAAGGATTTCAGTAATACCCATAATTTCCTTCATAAGGTGCAATATGATGACAAAAAAGATGACAATGATAAATATGCATTATCTGCATCTCCACGATGTGATGTTGTCTTTCCTTCATTAGAAATATTTTCAAGAACTTCACATATGGCTTTAAACATTTTAAACAAATTGCATATTGAATTGTAATATTTTTTTTATTTCATTTCAGATTTAACAAAAACAGATCCAAGCCAACATGATAGGGGGTGCATGTGTAAAAACAAGGGGCGCAAATAACAATTTATTTTATTTAGAAGAATAACAATTGGAAGAAGAAAGAGAAAAAGAAAGAAATAAGGGGATACCTAAACTCTTCTCTTTCACTAGTTTACCAAATGAAACAACTTTTTTGACTCATTTTGTTCTCTTGGGATTTGTGTTTCCTTTTTCTCCTTTGTGTCCATACCTCTCCATTTTATAATGTTCTTTCTCCCTCTTTCTCTTTATTATTTTCCATTTTATTATTATTATTATTTTGTTTTATCATCTTCCTTTCCTTTTTTTTCTTTTTTTGTTATCTCTCTTTCCCATTTTATTTTTTTACATTTTCTTTCCTTTTTTATATATTTTTTTCCTCTTTTATGTTTTCTTTCCTTTTTATTGTTTTATATTTTTTCTTTTTCTTTTCTTTTTTTTACTACATTGTCTTTATATTTTTTTCTTTTCCCTTTTACCTTTTTTTTCTAATATTTTTTCTTTCCTCTTTTTTTTTTATTTCATTTTTGTTTTTTTATTAATTTTTTTAGGGGGGGCGGTGGCCCACCCTAGCCCTCTAGTTCCGCCTCTATAAATAAGTACTCGAAATGGTTGGCATGTGTTTCAAAAGCAGCTTTGAGTGTCTTCTAAACGAACTTGAATTTGATGATTACTCCAGAACCATAATAACATTCAAGGTCCTATAATCCATGCAAAAGCCCCACGTGTAATATTTTTACTATGAGAACTAGAGAAGAGAATGGGTTTATGCTTGGTCTAATAATGTAAGACCTTGAACTTTAAACCCTGTGATTAAGGTCATAATCATGTGTTAATTATTCAAAAGGGAGCATTTAGCAGAAAACCCTGTAAGGGTTACGGCGTTGATGGCGCCAGGTCTGGCGTTGATGGCGCCAGAGCACTGGAATGTGGCGCCAGGAGCGCCAGGGTCGCGCTGGAAGCGTGGAGTCTCTAGAGGTTTGCGCTTGGAGCGCCAGATGTGGTGCCAGGGGCGCTAAGTTTCCCAGCTGGTGCGGATGGCGTCGGAGTTTCTGGAGGCCGGCGCTAGGGGCGCCAGAATGGCGCCAAGAGCGCCACATGTCGGGCAGGGCCACTATTTAAAGCCCAAAACGCGAAAATTGAAGGGGAAAATGCTTCTTCTTCTTCCTTCTGCCCTAGACCTCCATTGTTGACCATCCCAAGCTTCCTTGAGCCATATATCTTGACCAAAACACTTCCTTATGGCTTATTCTTGTGAGAGAAACACCTTGGAAGCTTGAATCACTCATCCTTTCTCTTCAAAAACCCCTTTTGAGTGAATTTTGGAATCCCCAAGGAAAAGCTCAGAGAACTTGAGAGTGGCTGAGACCCATTGCGTGGGAAGGACACCAGAGCTCAAGGAGGTGGTCCTAGGGTCTTCCTTGACGCCGTTGAGGTAAGAAACTCAAGTTTCTCCGTTTGATTTTGAGATTGGGGTTTGCATGAATAGTAACCCATATGAAATGAGGTTGGAATTAGTCCAAGGTCCTGTAGAGACTTATGTTCTAGGGGTTGTTGTGATGATGTTAGAGCCTTTAGAAATCATTATTGATTAAGTTTGATTTTGGCTCTGAGTTATGCATGTATAGAGAAAGGGCTAAATGTATGGCTATTGTGAACCCTAGAGTAGATGATAAAGTTGCTCTTGGGATGGTATAGATGTTGTTTATGAGCTGATACGGGTTGTGTTTTGAGCTTAGATATGTTTAGGCTAAGGCATGGATGTGCTTTGTGTTAGCCTAAGCAGAGTCTTAGGAGAGACTCTGGGGCCTTGGTTAGGCCGAGAAGGATCCTAGTGAGGGTCTGAGAATCACTTATGAAGTGATTAGCTATGAGTTCTGTGAAAAGGGATTGTAGTTCCTTTCGTTCTAACAGCTTAGGACCGTTGCTTATACGCTATGTGTTTGCTTATGTAGGACGTGAGATTGAGACCTCTGGTGGTGGTAGCCACGATACCGAGGAAGCCGGTGTTTTGCTTAGAGCAGGTAAGCTCTTTGCTCTTGTTTGTATGTCCTTGCTGTGTTTCACCATGCTCCAGATGGAGGAATGGTTTGGATGTGAACCATTTTGTGTATGCGGAACATGAATGTGAATATGATTGAATATTGGATTGTATGTGGTACCCTGCAATGGGACTTGATGTATATTGACTTGATATGCTGAATATGTGATTTGGATCCTGTGATGGGGGAAATGATATGTATTGATCTGAGATGCTTGAGATTCAATCTGCACCTTGTGATGTGAGACTTATGCTCACGATTGTGAGTTGCTTGACTTATGATATGCCTGATGAACTGTTGGATTTGAATGTAAAATTGT
Source organism: Glycine tomentella (assembly GCA_007407185.1). Lineage (NCBI taxonomy): Eukaryota > Viridiplantae > Streptophyta > Magnoliopsida > Fabales > Fabaceae > Glycine > Glycine tomentella. The sequence goes on along the minus strand of PYAF01003172.1, from coordinate 309,736 downwards.
GATATGAGCTTGATTTGATGATTATGAGCTGTTTTAGCCTATGAAAGGCATGGATGATTAATAGATTGATTATAGATTCTGGAAATGATTGGAATCCTATGGTAGTAGGATAGATGACTTGAGATTTAGTAAGACCTGATGTGAGATGTTCCTGTTACATAGATGTAGCCTCCCACGGGAGATGTTCCTATGTATGCAGATTCCTATGTATGCAGATGTAGCCTCCTCAGGCAATTGTGTGGAGATAGAATATGAGATGTTCCTGTTATATAGATGTAGCCTCCTGCTTGGAGATGTTCCTATATATACAGATGTAGCCTCATATAGATTGATGGGATCTTGGCAAGAGATGTTCCTAGTATGTAGATGTAGCCTCCTACTTGGAGATGTTCCTACATATCTAGATGTAGCCTCTGCTGGATAGTGATGGAGACCTACCATGAGATGTTCCTAGGATATAGATGTAGCCTCCTCCTTGGAGATGTTCCTATATGCCTAGATGTAGCCTCTGCGGGTAGTTGTTTATGTTATGAACGGTTGTGGCCGTGATTGGATCACCTGGGTGTTGACAGGTGAGTGTGATTTGAGACCTTGATTCCTTGATGATTGTGAGATTGATGTGATGATGTTTGAATCCATGTGTGATGGGTTGGATATATTATTTCGTGTATATGTTGAAGTGAACCAGGGGAAGGAAATACCTTCAAGGGCCCTGAGTTTACTGAGATTTATATCTCACCCCGTGTGTGGGGCTTATGTTTTGCAGGTGATTCCTCAGGAGGAGCTGATAGATCCCAAGGCAAGAAGCCTATGCAGGGATAGCTTTGATTTACACACCTTAGGCTAGATGATAAGAGCATGTGGCTCTAATATTTTGTATCTGCCTTTGGTTTTGTTTTGTACCTGAGGGGAGATGTATATGTATAGTTTTGTATAAGACACAGATGTTATGTATATTCACCATATTTTGATGTATAAAGGCTATGATAGTGACATTTGATGATGTCATTCTCTTTCTTATGCTTCCGAACTGCTTAACTCTGATGATTATTGTTATTGATAGTAATTAAGGCTGGGTAATGACCCTGGTTGTAGCTGGGGCATTATAAATAAGGCCTTGATCAAGCATCTCCTTCACTAAATTTTAATCTTTTGAAAATAGTTGTATCAATGTGTGATAAAACGTTATCCAAAAAGTATAAAGATCTTGAAGCACTTCATAAGTTGAAGGGTTCAATGACAAAATCTAAAGTCAAACTTCTACAAGAAGAGATGACTAAGAGAATCAAGGATGTACTACTCATCAAAGGCAAGGAAGGAGGAAGCCACAAGGAGCTGAATTGGAGCACATTGAAGATTGTTGAACAGTTCACTTAGCGCGAATGTCGCGCTTAGCACAATTTCTTTCATAATTTCGTAATTTTTGTTTACTTGTGCAATGGGCCTCAATGTTGATATAAATAGGCCTAAACTGTGCGTTTTAGTGTGTTAATAGAGATTTAGCTCTATAAGTACTCAAAAACTCTTTATTTTTTGTAACTAATTTTGAATGAAATTGAGTTTTTGCTTGAATTGAGAGTTTAATCTCTTCTTTGGTTCTTGACTGAACCCAAATTGATTCTTATCAAGAAAGCTTTCCATTGTGACGAATGCTCCTTCGATTTATCGTTCCTCCACTGATCATGGTGTCATTCTTTATCACCTTCTTCATCTTCTCCATTTTTTGTTTTGAAGTTCTATGCAACCATCAATGGAGTCTTGAAAATTGCATTTGAAACGGTCCAATCCAAGTATGTTGATAAAGTGCTTTGTGATATGGTTCCCATGGAGGCTGGTCATGTGTTGCTTGGAAGACCTTGACAATATGATAGAGATGTAAGTTGTCCACAATGGGACCACTAATCGCTATTTCTTCTTCCATAAAGGTAAAAAGGTAGTGCTCTCACCTTTGTCTCCAAGATAGGTGTGAGGATAAAACAAAAATGAGATTGTAAAGAGAAAAAGAAAAGAAAATCAAAGAAGAAAATAGTCTTTTGAGAGAGAAAAGCCGAAAAGAAAGAGATGACAAAAAGAGTGAAAACTTGTTTGCTAATAGGGATAAATGCACATTTTGTACTAATCAAGTAGTGATGCACATTTTGTACTAATCAAGTAGTGTTTCTAGGTTTTGTTGTGAGTGCTAAGGGAGATCAAGTGGATGATGAGAAAATTAAAGCTATTAGAGATTGACCCACACCCAAAAATGCAAGTGATGTGAGGAGTTTTCATGGGCTGGCTAGTTTCTATAGAAGATTTGTCAAGGAATTTAGCACCATAGCATCTCCATTGAATGAAATTGTTTAGAAAAATGTGGTATTTAAGTGGGAAAGTGAATTTGAACGAATTGAAGGAAAAGTTGACAAATGCATCCATTCTTGATTTACCAAAATTTTCAAAATCTTTTGAAATTGAATATAATACATCCAATGTTGGCATAGGTACAGTATTGTTACAAGAAGGCCACCCAAATGCTTATTTTAGTGAGAAACTTAAGGGTGCTATCTTGAACTATTCCACCTATTACAAGGAATTCTATGCACTTATTAGAGCTTTGCAAACTTGGCAACACTACCTCTTTTCTAAGGAGTTTGTGATTCATAGTGACCATGAGTCCCTCAAACATTTGAAAAACCAAGGAAAGCTTAATAAGAGGCATGCCAAATGGGTAGAGTTCTTGGAACAATTTCCTTATGTAATTAAACACAAGACAAGGCTAATGTTGTGGCCGATGCACTTTCAAGGAGATATGCTTTAATCTCAATGCTTGAAACCAAGATGTTTGGCTTTGATCATATAAAGGACTTGTACTCTCAAGACCATGACTTTTCTAAATTGTTTGAGTTATGTGAAAATGGGTCTCACCAAGGTTTCTTTAGGCATGATGAATATTTGTTTAAAAATAAAAGATTGTATTTGTCTCAAAGTTCTTTGCGTGAACTCATGATTTGTGAAGCTCATAAAGGGGGATTAATGGGACATTTTGGGGTAGAAAAGACTTTGAACATCTTGCATGGACATTTCTTTTAGCCTAAAATGAAACATGATGTCATCAAGTTTTGTTTTAATTGCATTGTGTGTCATAAGGCTAAGTCAAAAGTCATGCATCATGGTTTATATACTCCTTTGCCAATACCTACCTCCCCTTGGACCGATATTTCCATGGATTTTGTACTTAGTCTTCCAAGGTCCAAGAGAGGTAAGGATTCGATTTTTGTGGTTGTTGATAGGTTTTCCAAGATGACACATTTCATTCCATGTCACAAAGTGGACGATGCTTGTCATGTGGCGGATCTTTTCTTCAAAGAGGTAGTGCGTCTTCATGGATTACCTAGAAGCATTGTGTCGGATAGGGATTCCAAGTTTTTGAGCCACTTTTGGAAAACATTGTGGGGGAAACTTGGAACCAAGCTACTTTTCTCCACCACGTGTCATCCTCAAACTGATGGACAAATCGAAGTAGTGAATAAAACACTCTTACAACTCATAATGTAATACCTTGAATTTTAAGTATGTGATTAAGCCTAGATTAAGCTATGATTATGATGTTAGAATCAAGCATTACAATCCTTAAATGAAAAGCTTGAGAGAAAGAGTTGAAAAACAGATTCGAACAAGTGGCGCGACCCGCGTGGGGTCTGGCGCTAACCGCGCGGAAGGATTAAACAAGGGCAATCCTTGCGGCCTTCTGGCGCTATTAGCGTGGGCATGGCGCTAATGGCGTGTGTGATTCGAACTTGTGGCGCGGTCAGCGCGGGGTACGGCGCGATCCACGTGGAAGGTCTGAAACAGGCCAATACTTGCGGCCATTCCACGCTAACCGCGTGGATGTGGTGCTAATGGCGCGGGTCATACGAACCATGGCGCGATCAGCACGGCATCTGGCGCGAACCGCGCGGGACCTTCGGGTCAGTTTTATAAATAGCTCATTTGGATGAAAATCAGAGAGAAAAGAGAGGAAGAGAGAGAGGGAAGCCATTAATGGACCTTGGAGGTTCATATTTTCTCCATTTCTCATCTAAACACCTCTGACCCAACTGAGAAAGTGTTCAGAGCCTCGAGATAAGCTAGTGACCCGGCTTTATTCTCGACAAGAGGCGGTAAACGGCGAGATCGAGATTTCTAAGGGAGCCCTTGGAATCGAAGAATCAGAGGCGAGGGAAGCTTTGTTTGAGCGATCTACCCTAAGGAAAGTGATTCCCTGGTGTGTCTGGACTACACAGAGGTAAGAAACTCGAGCTTTAACTGTTGATTCTGTGTTTGGGTTTTTGGTTGGTTTTGAATACCTTGAGAGGTGTTTTTGGAGATGTTAGAGCCGTTATTAGGATTGGACTCTGTAGAGTTTTATGCTCAGAGGGTTGTTCTAAGGAAGTTAGAGCCTTGAATCATCATTATTGATGAAGTTTGATTTTGACTCTGAGTATGTATGAGCAGAGATAAAAGGCTAGTGATATGACTAGTATGAACCTTAGAGCAGTTGATAAAGTTGTTCCTGAGATAGTATAGATGTTGTTTGTAAGTTGATATTGATGCTAATGAGAAGTTTGATATTGAGAAGGCTAAAGCAGGGATATGCTTGATATTAGCCTGATCAAAGTCTTAGTTGAGGCTCTGGAGCCTTGTGTAGGCTGAGTAGGATCCTTGTGAGGGTCTGAGAATCACTTGTGAAGTGATTTATTATATGTTTGTAGAAAGGATTATAGTTTCCTTTCGTTCTAACGGCTTAGGACCGTACTTGATGAGTTATGTGCTTGTTCTTATGTAGGACGTGAGCTTGATAGCTCTGGTGGCATT
>PYAF01003172.1:272892-304806 GCA_007407185.1 Glycine tomentella | reverse complement strand
TATATATATGTATAGTCAGTGAACCAGGGGAAGGAAATACCTTCAAGGGCCCTGAGTTTACTGGGATTTTATATCTCACCCCTTGTGTGGGGCTTATGTTTTGCAGGTGATTCCTCAGGAGGAGCAGATAGATCCCAAGGCAAGAAGCCTATGCAGGGATAGCTGCTGCTTGTAAACCTTAGGCTTAGATGACATGAGCATGTGGCTCTGATGTTTTGTATTTTGCCTTTGGTTTTGATTTTGTTGTACCCTGAGGGGATATTTGTACAGTTTTGTACTTAAACAGAGATGTATGTATATTCACCATAGTATAATGTACAATGTTATGATAGTGACCTTTGATGATGTCACTCTTAGTTTATGCTTCCAAACTGCTTAAACTCTGATGATTATATGTGTGTTTGTTGTTTATGCTTGGTAATGACCCTGATGATTGAGGGGGCGTTACACATAAGGTGTTTCGTCAAAGGTAATTTGAAAACTTGGGAAGAGTGGTTACCCCATGTACAATTTGCTTATAATAGGGTAACCAACTCTACCACTTATTTTTCTCCTTTTGAGGTTGTTTATGATTTTAACCATTTATCTCCTCTTGATCTAATTCCCTTACATAATAATTCTTCTATTTTGAGTAAGGATGAGTTTTCTAGAGTCACTTTTGTTAGGGATCTCCATTAAAAGGTGCGACATCAAATTGAGAAGAAGATGAAGCAATATGCACGACACATCAACAAAGGGGTGATGGTCCTTTCAAGGTCCTTGAGATGATTAATGACAATGCCTACAAGATTAACTAGCCAAGTGAGTATGTAGTGAGTTCTAGTTTTAATGTCGCTGATCTTTCTTCTTGTGATATAGGTGTCTTGGATGCAAATCCGATGACATATTCTTTTCAAGAAGGAGGGGATGATAGAGGGTTATCCAAAGAACATAAAGATCTAGAAGCACTTCAAGAGTTGAAGGGTCCAATTATAAGGTCCAAAGTCAAGCTTCTACATGAAGAAATGACCAAGAGAATCAAGGATCGACTACTCATCAAAGACAAGGAAGACGAAAGCCACAAGGAGCTAAATTGGAGCACATTGAAGATTGTTGAACAGCTCGCTTAGCGCGCATGTCGCGCTTAGCGCAATTATTTTCATAATTTTTGTAATTTTGTAATTTTCGTTTACTTGTGTAAGGGGTCACAATGTTGATATAAATAGGCCTAAATTGTGTGTTTTAGTGTGTTAATAAATGTTTAGCTCTATAAGTATTCAGAAACTCTATTTTTTGTAACTAATTTTGAATGAAATTGAACTTTTTCTTCAATTGTGAATTTAATCTCTTTTTTGGTTCTTGACTGAATACAAATTGATTCTTATCAAGAAAATTTTCTTGTGACGAATTCTCTTTTGACTCATAGTTCCTCCACAGATCATGACGTCATTCTTCCTTCATCATTTTCTCCATTTTCTATTTTGATGTTTGCAATCATCAATAATCTTGAAAATTGCATCCAAAAACAATCAAATCCAAGTCTTTATGACTTGATTCTCATCAACATGGCTTGATCGTGACAAGTGCGGAGCTCGGCTATAATGGAATAACATGATCAAATGACTGAGCTGAAGGCAAGCCTTTAGGAGTAATAAATACATCTATAAAGCAAGTCAATAAGGTCTGGAGTTCTGTCGACAAAAAACCTAGCTAGCTCATATATATGTATGTTGGCAGTTGGCACCACATTTTCTATTAAGATATGGGCGATGCATTTTATCACTCCATTTGTATATTTGGTATCATCATTAATGATCACCTTTAATTAAAGTGCAATTATGAATGAGTTCTTACGTATATATGTTTTAAGATGAAATATGTGTTGATTTTCCTCTCACTCTCTCTCTCTTACATTTTTTATTTGTTTTTCTAACTTAAAAGAGATTAAATTGTTAAATAATTTTTAAAAAAAATAAAAAACAAACAAGTTTTCTTCAAAGTTTTTCTTACTAAATTATACTTAATCCTAAGATTATACTCTTACTCTTTCCTTCTAAACTATAATTTCTTTACACAGTTGTTTTAAAAAATTTTAAAATAAAATCATTTAATCTATCAAATTAATTTTAAGAATAACCAAAACGTATAATTCAACCCCTCTCCTCTTTGTCTTTTTGACATATCAAATTAATTGCTGATTCAAATACTTTATTTTGATAATTATTCAATTTCAGTAAATCTTATGTCTTTTTTTAAAAATGATAATTATGCTTAATTATTTGACAATAATAATATATTTTTCCTTTATGGGTGTGTGAAACAAGGCTATACAAATCAACACATATAATAAATGATAAAAACGCGAATTACTGATTTTAAAATTATTTTTAGTACTTAATATTGTAAAGTTTAGTTATTAAATATAATTCATAGAGTTTAAGTAATTAAATATAATATAATATAGTTATTTTGTATTCTATAAATTAAACTTAGAATTTTAATTTTAATGTATATATCAAATATGATAATTGTTAGAAGACACTGTTCCTATATATATTCATTGAAATTGCCAATATTTTTTAATAAAAAATAAAATAAAAATTGTATCATAAAATGAAGGAGAGGATATTTTGTTAATTGTTACTCTTCATGTTATAACATAGGAGTATGAATTGACAGAGCCCTCTATGCCTCACGTATATATAATACAAAAATATATAATTGAACCGTAAATGTTAAGTAACGTCTTAAAATATGACTGGGAATTACTGATGGGAACTCAACTTTATAAAAATCCTTAAAAATGACATCAAACCTGTTTAGAATTAATCATATTTTTAGTTGTGTAATAGCATATATGCACGTGGCTAGAATTTTATATTCTAGATGCTCATGATATTTATTCCTAGCAATATGCGTGGTGAATTTGGGAAATTTTTGGGACGTAGAGAATAAAGTAACTTTAATTTTTCGTTATATATTTTTATCGTTCTTTTTCGTTATATATTTTTTATCATTCTTTTTCGTTATGTATGCGCTCAAATAATTGAATCTCTCCAGTCTCCATGCAAGAAAAAAAAAATCTTAAATAGGGAAATCCTACTATAAAAATTCTTATGTTTTAATTATGTTGAAAACTTAAAGATATATTTGTCTCTAAAACTTTTATATATCAATTATTATTTTGTGCATTTCTAATAGCCGCTCCTTAAGAATTACTACTTTTTTTACCGTACTTTTTGTTTTAAAAAAAAAAATTCGTATGTCAATTATTTTAAAGCACTATGAATATAAATTTTAGGACGAATATTTTTATTTTTATTTTTATTTGACACTATCAAGAGCTTAGGAATTAGATTCAACTTTTGTCAATTTGAAATGTTGAAAATAAAGAATAGCATATATATTTATTTGCCTATATAAATATCTCAATTCTCACCTACCAATTTGATCGAATGATTTTTCCTTTAAAACTTCTTATATGCTAACACTTAGATTTCAATTTTCATTCAGATTGTTTCAATATCTATTTTGAGTTGGGTTTGAATACATTGATTTCAACATACTTTTTAATCACCATTAATTTAAATATTTTATTTATTTACTACTCATTTTCATATCTAGTTTTTGGATAACTATGTTATTAGATGTGCATAATATATATTGACTTTTCTCATGATTAATCTTCGCCTAATTGACCATTTTTAATGAAATGTCTTTTACTAATTACTTTTTTTTTCATTCACAAGCTCAAATTTAAAACTTTGGTTAAGGGATCAAAGTCAAGTTCCACTCAAACTATGACTTATTGATGATTCATATCATTTATTCTTTGGTGTAATCGGAAGATATTTGAAACTTCTTATTTAACATCCAACTAATTTTTCTCCTACCCATTTTGAGGTAAAGTGGTACCTCCAATTGCAATTCTATACCAAATTTGGAGATCGAATCCTTAATTTTAGTTAAAAAACTGAAGTGTCGAACCATTTATATTTGATATCTATTTATAAAAACAAAGTCTCAACATTATTTAGAAATATGGGTGTATACAAATCATGTTGGGTTGAGTTTGATGAAATCCATGATCCAACTTTATCAAAATTTTACGGTTTAGATTTGGTCTATTTTTTTTTTAAACCAATTCAATTGAATCTGGTTATGGGTTTGATTTGTTTTTTTTTTTTAAATCAATCCAACCTAATCTGATTACAAAAGGGTTTGGTTCAGGTTAAGTCACTTTCTCTGGAAATTTAATTTTTTTTCAAATTTCAAAATATTTTTTCTTAAAATAAAGTGAAATAGAAAGTAAAAAGACTCATTGCACATGTTCAAGTTCACATTTTATTACATTTCAACGCTTGAACGTTCAACCAGCGCTAGACAATCTAGCACTTATACTTAACATATCATTTTATTAATATGCAACATAAACTTTCTTCCTATCCTCAAAATCTTTTTTAACCTGCATACAGACTTAAAGAATTCCATAGAGTTTCTATCACTACTAACTAAAAAGAATACATTTTTAAATTTTAAAAATATTCATATATATATATATAATTTTAATATCAATCAATAAATCGAGTTCTTGAGTAAACAAATTTAAAAATTAAAATTTATAACCTAATTGTGTATGTTCCAGTTGGATTAGGCATGACAACGGGGTGGGTGGGGATGGGAATTGCACTCTCAATCCTCGTCCTCGACTCAAAAATCGCTCCCGCTCCCCGTCCGCCCCCGATCCCCGTCGAGTTTTAAAACTCATCCCCGTCCCTGTCCCCGTCCTCGACTCAAAAACCGCTCCCTGTCTCCGTCCCCAATCCCTGTCGAATTTTAAAATCCATCCCCATCCCTGTCCCTGTCCTCGACTCAAAAACCCGCTCCCCGCCCCGCTCCGCCCTCGCTATTTGATTAAAATTAAAAAAATATAATATAGTTTTTTTATTGAAAAATCAGACGAAAAAACTAATTACGTAACAAAAAAATAATAACAAACCCACATTTAAAATATAAGATCATAATTTAAAAATTTCAAAACAAAATCAATCAATTTAATTAAAAAATAATATATTTTTTATTTTTTTAATATTATTTATTACGGGACTGGGTGGGGACGGTGTGGGGGCGGGTAGGTATCAGTGATCTCATACACGTCCCCGTTCCCGCTTTTAGCTATAGGAGAAAATCCGAATCCGATAAACTTGATTTTTTTCCTTTAAAATCAGGACGAATTCAGACGGGTGCCCACGAGTTCAAGTCCTGTGGCATGCCTTGGATTGAATTTTTGGATCATTATAGGTCCAGTCAGATTCACAAATAACCTGCATATGTGACTGTGAGCAACCTACTTGGAAAGTGGAAACCCATTTGTGAAGTTGTTTCGAATGCAATAGTAGCGTGGATATTGGGTTTTTTCCCGCTCATTTTGAAAGAAAACCCTGGCTGGTTCCATTCTCATCTTCTTCCCTCACTCCCAAAAAAAATTAGTTGCGACTTGCGAGCAACAAAATGAGTGCTCCCATGGAGACGGAGCTCTCAACCGACCAAAACGGTGCTTCTTCCCATCACTCACTTTCCGTTCCCGAGGACAAAGTTCTTGTCCCTGGTACGCTCCCTCTCACTCTCTACTCTATAAATTCTCATTTCTCACCTTAATCTTTCTTAAATCACTCTAATGTTGCTTCTAGTCGAGGTAGCCCTAAAACCTTCCAGCACAGCTAAAATCGACGACGTTCGTTCCGCTGTTGAGGGGTAACCCCTTTCTCTTCTTCGCTAAATTGCAAATTAAATGTGTGTTTTTTTGTGTTTTACAAATTGTGATTTTCGCTATTCTCGATTTTTCAGGATGTTAGAAAAGAGGAGTTTGAGCTATAACGATGGACCCATTCCGGTGCCTCTTGATGACGCGTTTCTAGCAGATAACGTGCAAAGAATTTGTGTTTGTGGATGTGATACTGGTATGTGATTTGTTGGTTTAGGGTTTAGGACTGGCTAGAAATGAAACTATTGATTTGATTTCTTTTACTTTTTTTATTTAAATCTAAAATTACATAATGACTTTGGTTTCTTAGCGAGTTGAATTGATTGTTTTAGCAATTAGCCTGAAAAGATAGCAGATTGGTGTTGAAAGCACAAGAATAAACAAAATTTGCCACTTGATCTTTCGAAGCAATAATTTCCTGGAGGGGACAGAAATATCTACTTTGCTTATCTGATTCTAATGAAATGTATTTCTTTTGTAGATGAAGGGATGCACAATGATAATGTTCTTTTGTTCTGGCAAGTCAAGCCTGTTATACATGTCTTTCAGGTGATGCTGCTGACTTGATTTTATTGCCTTTGTATATGCTCAGTCTCTGTTTCCCTTTGTTGCCATATTCATTTTTGACTGATATATTCATTGAATTTATGATCTTATAAAAAAAAAACTGCGTACCCCATTGCCCAGAGGCTCCTCTCTATGCGAAGGTAAGGGTCAGGGATATTGTACGCAGTTACCAAGGCACAACTTTACCGCTGTGCCAGGGCTCACTCTCTAAATTTATGATTTTATGAGTATGAAAAAGATAGATTTAGCTCTTCCAAAGTGAGGAGGGTGCCCTTTAGAAACTAAAGTACAGTTTCAACTATTCTTTGGAATGTGTAGCTTTGATGTTAATATTTCTTTGTCTGAATTTGTCAGCTTAGTGAGGAAGGGCCATGTGAGGATATAAGCTCTGATGGCCAATCTTCCAGCTTCAATGAATGGATTCTTCCTGCAAAAGAATTTGATGGCATGTGGGAAAGGTTTTTATTTTTCAGTAGTTTATGCTTTTCCTTGTCTAATTCTATACTGTTATCATTTTTCTAATGATTAACTATAAATTTCTAAATCATTTACCCTGCACTATCAACCACTGTGTTTGCAGCTTAATATATGAATCTGGTCTAAAGCAACGGTTATTACGATATGCAGCAAGTGCTTTGCTCTTTACTGAAAAAAGGGTTGATCCATTCCTTGTTTCGTGGAATCGGTAGGAACTGGAAATATTTGTTTAGTTATGGTCTTCAGTTCTGAAACTGTTTTACAATTGCATGCATGATCTGATGTTCATGTCCATGATCTTGCCTGGAAGACAATATGCATAATGGTTCTTCATGATATACTAAGCAAACTTTGATTTCCAGACATCTGAAAAGCAACTTATTCACTTGACATTTGTTTAGAGACTTGCTTTAAATTCCTTGAAGAGAAATAGTTTACATTGCATGGAACTATGATAAACAAAAGTTTATTGTCAAATCTTTATTGAATTCTTTGCAAACCTTAGAAACTAACAAAAGAACGAAAAGAATGAAGGTGAACAAGAACATTCTGATGGTGGACCTATAGTTCTTGCTCTTTTTAGATTCTGACTCTGCTGAAAGTGAATAATTTAGAACTTAATGATATCATTTAGGCTATTTTATATAAGGAAAAATTAAACAAAAGCATGTTTCTTGTCTTTTTTTTTTTTGTTAGTTTTAGTGCTGTTTAATTAAAATTGCTTGGAGAAGTAATAATGGGAAGTTGAACTATAAACTTAAGTGAGATGATTGAAGCATTGAACTATGAACATATATTGATATTTTTGAGACTTTTAAATATTTGCAGCATAATTTTGTTACATGGACCACCTGGGACTGGAAAGACGTCTTTATGTAAAGCATTAGCTCAGAAATTATCAATTCGATTCAATTCGAGGTGCATTAATCTATTATTAATACTTTTTAAATAGTCTACCAATATTTCCCAATGAAAACAAGTAAAGGGAACAATAATTAACTTGCCTGCTTTTGCCCCATAAAGATACCCACAGGCCCAGCTTGTTGAAGTGAATGCACATTCTTTGTTCAGTAAATGGTTCTCTGAAAGTGGCAAGCTGGTATGTATATATGCTTTTATGTTTCTGACTCTTTCTGTCTGTCGTGGATTTACTTATTGACTTCTCTATAATTCATATTTTATAAACTTAATTGCATATTGACTTCAATATTGCTTTCATTGGTGACTTTGGCAATCAAGTTTTCTTGCTAGTTCCTGCCAAGTAATATGCTTGAGGCCTAGAATTCCCTTTCTTTATCGTTGCTTCCATGAAGTTGATATCAAGTGAGATCAAAAGATTGGTTGACTCGAGCTAGGAACACCCACTATTTGGTAGCATTCTAGCATAGAATTGCATTCTGGAGATGTGAAATTCTTTCTTTATTCCTAAGGATAGGGGGAAAGAACCAAGTCTTTTCGAGTTGGGGTAGTTTTCAAGATCTTTTCCTATATCACTGGAAAAAAACATATTTGTATGCTATTATACCTTCACATGATGGATAAGGATTTTCTACTTGATACATTTGCTAGAGCAGAGTAATCATATCTAGGAAGTAAACTTAATTATAAACATCTTTTCTCATCTTTCACCTGGTCTTAGTAGTATTGTTTGTGCGATGATGAGCAATATTTCTGACTTACCTTGGGAGGGTATTTAGTGAAAATAGGTTCATTTTAGGATCACCTTCTCAGGGCAACTAGAGTTGTTACAGTGCACAATGAAAAGAAAAGAAAAAGCAGAGTTGCAAACTAGTGCTAGTATTTGTAGCAAAAACAAAAAGACTTGTGACCATCATTTTTGTTGTTTTGTTGGTTTGGAAAATTGGAATTGAAGCATATAATTGTAGTATATTATTAGTCAGGTTTTGAAAGCCAGTCTGGACTGTGGAGTATTGACTGTGAACTTCTTAGACATAGGGTTTGCAAAATGAAAGCAAGCAGAAGATGCTTGCTTAGTTAGAAGATGATTCTGGATGTGGATGGTTTCTTTTGGTGCAGGAATCCGGGTAGTAATTTTGGGTACAAAAATTTAATAAATTGGGGTACAGGTATGATTAAAAATAAAAATATAAACCAATAAATAATTGGAGCAGAATATAAGATAAATTATACAATGTCCATAATTTTAATACTAGTTTTTATAATTTTAGAATACCAAGAGAATCAAATATGTTAGGATTGACAGAGGTGAAGTAGCAGTTAGCGGCTTGTACTTAATATCTGTTCATTGTGATGCATAACCTAGAGTAACCAAATGTATACAACAATGAATTTTCAAAACAAAAGCAAGTATACCCAATGCCTATTGCCTATCCATACTGGATATGTAGTGGTGCCACAACCATTTAGGAATACCCATGTTGTGGTGGAAAAGTCTCCATTTTTAAAACATAGAGAAGCTAGACAATTAGTTGGTCTTTAACTGAGCTGAATGACCGTTGTGTAATCCATGTAGTTGACCTCGCTTAGTGAGATAAGGCTTTGTTATTGTTTGTAGAGAATCTGGGCGACTATGTTGCAATTTTAAGCCACTTAGATTGTATAATTTCCTTTTAGTTTGACATTAATCCTATGTTAGAGTTATTAACTGAATAAGTTCTTTCCCTTAGCTATAATTGAAAAGTCCCAAATTATTATTGAGTATCATTTAACTATATTAAATAACAATATAGGAATTTATGGAATTTTAAATCAAGGAGATTAATAAGCCAACTAAAATGATGCTTTATACTTACTATAAATAAACTGTTTTTGTATGGTTATTGAATGCATAATTGTGTTTCTTTGTTTTCTATTAGGTAGCGAAACTATTCCAAAAGATTCAAGAAATGGTAGAGGAAGAAAGCAATCTAGTATTTGTATTGATTGGTAAGGCATAACATGATAAAATTCAACTTATTGCTCATGTATTATTCTCATATGTTGCTTGAGTATGTGCTTATGATCCTGCAGATGAAGTTGAAAGCCTTGCCGCTGCTAGAAAAGCTGCTTTATCTGGTTCTGAACCTTCTGATTCTATTCGGGTAAAATCCTCCCCATCTTATCTGCAGGAATAAACTCCCTCACTATTTTCTGAAAATATTTTAGATTGTTGCAGCACCACAAAAATGTAATTCAGAGGTATTGGCCATTTGGCCTTTAATTTTGGGTGTGTGTTTTAATACAAGTTCAATCTGAATATGGAACTTTAGGTTGTGAATGCATTACTAACTCAGATGGACAAGTTAAAATCATCGCCAAATGTGATAATTCTAACCACGTCCAACATAACTGCGGCTATTGGTAAGCCTTAATTTCTCATTTATTCAATTTTGTGGCTTCTTTTTTAAGTTGCGGCCTGCCCTCTCCCATAAATTTTAAGTCAGAACTGTTTAGCTTATAATGTCAGTCTACTTTGCAAGCGAAGAACTGTAGATGTAGCTTTACAATATGAGGAGGTAGTGAATTTCTTTATTTTATCATGATTTGTGTTTCATGGTGGAAATTGGTAGCCAGTACCATGTTTAATTTTTTTCTTCACCAAGCACCTTTTATGGGCATCAAGTCAAGTTGCAATTAAATAAAGCACGGACTTTTTGTTACCAGCATAATCACAAACAATACTATGTCCTGATCTGAAATTGGCATCACCACAATATAAAACAGATCACAACAAAAGCGTTTTCCCACTAGGGGGGAACATCACTCCCCTCAAATTTCTTGCTAAATAGTTAATTCAGTATCCATTTCCTCTATAAATTTCATTTGAAACATATGATTTAAAATGTGCAGATCATATATATTTTTCAATTTTATTGCAGATATTGCTTTTGTTGATCGAGCTGATATCAAAGCATATGTTGGTCCCCCAACTCTTCAAGCTCGGTATGAAATATTAAGGTCCTGCTTACAGGAACTGATGCGTACAGGGATATTGACCAGTTTACAGGTGCAGAGAGTTCTCAATCTTTACAAATGATGCATGAATATTCTAATCTTGATTTTGATTCAGACATTAAAGAAGAACCTTTATTCAGATTCAGATATTTTGGCTTGATAGTCTTATGGCTAATCATACTTGGTTAGGATTGTAAGAACGTCATGCTTCCTCATTATGCTAGTGCGAAGGATAGGTTGAACACTCCAGATTTTCATGAGGATGCTACATTCATGCAACTGTGCAAACAACTACTTGAAACTGCAGAGGCATGTGAGGTAGGAAAAAATATTTCTTGTGGATCTTGAACCTCAATCTTTTGGTTGACCTTTAATCTTAGCTGTTGTGTTTGATATGTTTACAGGGAATGAGTGGAAGGTCGTTGAGAAAGCTTCCATTTTTGGCACATGCTGCACTTGCAAATCCTTTTGAATGCAACCCTATTAAGTTCTTATGTACAATGGTAGAAACAGCAAAGAGGGTGCGTTCTGAGCTTCCTGACTAAAATAACTAAAATTTCAATTGAAAATGTGTAAATCAATAGTGTAACGATTGCGTCTACTGCATTTTAGTGCGATAAATGTTGATAATGATGCAGTAGCAGCAATATTTATTAATTATAAGCATTTATCAGGGCTTAGTTACCTAGTAGCAGAGATGAGTTAGGATTGAATTAGTTGTGTGATTTAGATTGTTTGAGGTTAATTATATGCTCAATTTTCATTATCACTTATTTACCAAGAAACAAAAAAGAAAATTAGGGAGCTTTGTGGGGTACAATAGTACAAAGAACATGTTATCATAAATTACAAACAGGAGTGTTAATGACACTATTTAATACAAATTGCAGTTCACTCTCTTTTATTGATTATAAATTCAAGAGTGAAATTAATTAAATAATGAGTGAGACCCGTAAAATTGTGGCTTTTAATAAGTTTGGTCAATAATAGAATTTTTAAGAGTATTGAAATTGTGATTCGGGACCATTTCCCAGCTAATCTGTGATACGTAGTTACTTTTTTCAATTTACCAAAAAAATGCCAATATAGTTTTGCTTAGTATATTTATAGTTTGGGTAAAATTTCAGTTTCAGTTAAACTCAATTATACCCACTATTTTAAGCATTAAGTAGGACTTTAATTGTCATTTCCTATGCTTAGGCCTAAAGTTGAAATCGGCACACTCCTTTCTCATCTCACTTGAAGCAACAATAGAGACTACTTAAAGATGCAAGTTCCTAAATTTTCCATTGTACTTTTCTATAATTCAATCTTTTCTTTATCTCTCCCCTACTAAAACACTTATTTCATCTCATTCATCTATCTTCTCTTTTTTTTTTTTTTATTTCTTTCTTAGTTGTAAAAAATATATATACAAAAAAATATCGTATCAATAGATTTTTTTTTTAATACTAATATCCAATAAATGATTGAGTACTCAAACTTCTCAGGTCTACTTGTGTTCCTGATCCCCTGCTTATGAACCAAAGACTACTTGTATAGGATTCGTGTTGAACAAACCGTCAAACCAAATAGTGTGTGAACGTTAGGCTGACTTGGCTTCTCGTGTGCTACCCAAAATAGAAAGCACACCTTGTATGGCTGGGGACGCCATGACTACTATTGGGTTAATGTTAATTTGTAGCCTCCGGAATGAAAATTGTCTTTCACGCTAAGTTTTGATATGATAGCCATTTCCAGTGAAAAGGATACGGCGTGGCAAGCTAGATAGTAACCCTAGTTTTACTGAAATTAATTAATGTAAGCTAAATATTAAATACAATGAAAACCTTTTTTTTTCTAAGTAAAAAAGAGAGTAAGGGGATTTAAAATCTAAGCTTTGATTACTAGAGAAGAATAAAGATCCTTGATATTGTCATATTGACCGTTGAATAGATCAATTAATATGGATTGTTTTAGCTTAATTGATGGTCTCAAGTTTAAATTTATTGTTTTAGTTTAATTGATAGTCTCAAGTTTAAATTTATATATATAATTGTGTTAAATATTCAGAAAAAAATGATGACATATCTTGATATCTTGGAAAATCATAGACAATTCAATTACTCAAACAATAGATAACAATTATGGTTGGGTTGCAATCTCAAAACTTTAGCATTACAGCTATAAAAAAATGGTTCCAAACTGTTTCTTAAAACTTTTTTTCAATTCAAAGACAACCACCTCAATAAGTATTTGACAATTTGGTAATGAAAGTTTTACATATCCCCTACAAAGAGAAATAATTGGCAAGGGGATTTAAAATCTAATCTTTACAAGAGAAGTTTATAGATCGATCCTTAGTAGCTCAACTTCCCATGTTGGCTACATATAGTACAGTGCAACTTTTCACCAGCTAATATATAGCTACCAATACCTAGCCTCTTAAAGAATCAGATAAAGTTCATACCGGCCACAAGCCCACAAGGAAGTAGCACACACTTCCTTTTGAACCTTGAATAATAAATATGTCATCATATGTATCCCGAGTCTGAGTAGATAAATTCTAATAATCGGATCAGATGCGAAGTATTCATTATGGCACATGAAGAGATCTATATGTTATTGATCGAGTTTATATGCATGCTTTCACTTCTCCTTCACACTATTTTCGTTGTCATTCTTAATTCAAAAAGAACATTCTCTAGTTTGATGCATCAAGTTAAATTAATTTGCCCGCGGATACGTGTATAAATAAATTGGAATTGGGCCACTTATGTTGTAAAGACTTCACTAAAGCACATACGGTTGGCGCAAATCATTCTTCAATATACTTAAAATACAATTTATCTAACTGCAAGATTGTACTTAAAAAAATGTTCTCGTTATTAATTATTGACTTCATCCATGTGCAGTACTTCCTTTTTTCTCAATCGTTTGTGTTTTTTTCCAACTCCACAAGAATGCTATCACTGACATGTGCAGGGACATCATTCTCCCCCACAAAGTATTGACCAATTCCATATACACACAGCAGGTTGGTGAAGATCACTATGTTGCAAAAATCTCTTTAAAAAGTTTTCAGACAAGCCCCACATGCTGCAGGAAGCACTTATAAGCAAAGCGGTTTGAAAAAAAAAAAAAATTATAATACTTTTCTAGACACTACCGACCAAAAGAAAAAGGAAAGAAAAGCCAAAACTTGAACCACCATAGACAAAGACCCGTTCGGGGAGGGGTGCAGGCTTTGACACAACTTGTTAACTTTGCCAACAAAAGGAATGCTTCAATCTTCAACACCCTTCACTGTCTATAACCCCTTTCTCTGCTTTCCCTTTTTCTCCCTCTTGTGGAAACGTGCCCCCACTGTACATTAAAGAGAAAAACGTTTGCATGCGGGAATATAACATAGGCTCTCTCTACAACACTATGCGTGCATCACAATGTTTCAGTACACCTGCCTCAAAGAGCCGCTTTTCTGAAACTACATATATATAATAACTTGATCTGTAGTGTCTTCTTATTTATTTACGTACAGGACAAAATATATTTTTGGTCCTTGTACTTTTGATCAAATTTGGTTTTCGTTCTTGTAATTTCAAATTAATCAAGTTATTCCCTATACTTTTAAAAAAATAGGTGAATTTAATTCTTATTTTATCCTTTAAATGACATTTCACAAGTACTAAATTCACTTATTTTTTAAAGTATAGAGAACAATTTCATCAATTTGAAAATAGAAAGAATAAATCAAAATTTGACCCATGAAATCATATTTTTTCCTTATTTATATGTTCACACAAATCAAAATGTCTCCATATTCCATTTGTTTCTACCACATGGGTCTTTCCCTTGTCGTCTCTCTCTTCCTCCTTTTTGTTAACCGTTTTGTTTTGCTAAAGTTCAATAATGTCTTCTATATACTCTCTCAACATCTTCCATGTCTTCTTCACCTTCACCTCCGCGACCATTCACACACTCATCTTTCTCTTAAGCAAGATAGCATAAATTGGCACTGCATGCCTTGTTCAACATGGGAAGAGTCTGCAGCAGAGGTTTCCTTAATCTAGAGATCTCTTTTAGCTAACAGCAACCATGAAATGGAAGGCCTAAACTCCATCCATGGGGAATTATGCACTCCTGGTCCGATTGATTTTTACTTCTTATTATATTGGTTTCCTTTTTTCTTTCCACTTTTTTTTTCATGGTGTTTTGAAGAATGTGCAACCATGCATACAACTATATGCAGCTAGTGCGCTATAGCTTGGTGACATGCACGTTGTGAAGTTCATTCAGATTTTTTTTTTTTTTTTGTACCTTTACTGTTATGCTATAGCTTAACTTGCAGATGAGTGAATAGATTACTAGTTCTGAATAATGGTTTGTGTTGAGTTGAAGTGTTACCGTACCTTGAGTAAGGTCGAGGTATGAGAATATTGTAAAAGCGTCGCTTGCTACTGATTTTTGTTTAATAACATTTCTATATTTGTTGTAGCTTCTTCTTTTTCTTGCTATTGATCTTTTTGTGCGTTTCAATTATTCCATAATGTGATAAATATTTTGATGAGTTTTATGACTACAGCCATTACTTAATACTTGACAGCGTTTTCTCATACCACCAAATGAAGTGACGTGGTTATGATTAATTATCCTTTTCTTGTATGGGTATATATGGCTAGTTGTTTTATATCCATGACTGATAATAAAAATGAGTATAGCTCCTTTACAAGCTATGTAGATCGCACATTTTGTGAATACAAATTAATAAAATCTTCAGGGTATGCAGTGCAATTAAGAAATTAAATGAAAACTTCAATTTACATTTGAGATGTTGTGTTTACAGACTTCAGATTATTAGGAGAATATGACTTCAACTAAGAGAGCTAAGCTTACCTATTATGATTTTTTTTTGTGAGTTTATTTTAAATGAGATTATGCATGGGAAGTGAGGCAGTGAGCACTTCCTCTTTCGTTGTGTCTAGGGTAAGATACAGCAGAGATATGTTTACAATTTTCACTCCATATGGAGGAGCTAAGCTTAAGCAAAGAGATTATGCATGTTGTGAGAAAGAAAAAAAATCAAAACTCGATCAACGAAACAAATTAAGTTAAGGGTACTATGTAGGAGCTAAGCTTAAGCAAAGAAACCACAATAAGTTGCAGTAATGTGTGAATTGTGAAAGCAGTACTTTGAGATTTGACATAGAAGTTAGGGACAATGCCAGATTCCTAGCTGATTAATTAATTTGCCTTCTTTTCTAGCCTTCTAGCTAGGTACTAATCCCAATAGACATCATGATCCACTTGTGCTGACTCTTTCGTTCTAATCAACCTACCATACACTAGCCTTCTAGCTAAGTACTTGATTTGAATCAATTTCAACTAAAACTAGCCTTTAGTGTTGATCGGTGGACAATCAAATAGTATATAATGAGTTAAAGGAACATTCACTTTCCTTTTGCTTTTCTTTAATCATGAAGCGTTTTGGTTGACTACGGTTATGTGTGCATCCTACTGAATCCTGGGCAGGCACCACCTACCAGATGCATACCCTATACTCAAACCATGATAAAGCTCATTTTTAACAGCGTAATCATTTGTGTCTTTGATTTTTGTTTTTTTATGCTTTTCTATTACCTTAATCATAACTAGAAACTATAAAGTGTCAATTTGAGCACGGCGTTGAAAATAAATGGGAAATCTGTCTATATTTGGGCACCATTTTCATGCTTTACTTAATTATATACTAATGCTGTATGAAATCAACATCAACACCTTTAATTTAAATTAATTAGTGTTGGTGGTAAATAAATCTAATGATAAATAAGAAGAAGTTAAAAAAAAAGTAGAAAGAAAAGGAAAAATAAGATAAAAGAAAAAGAGGGGAAAGATAAAGAGAAAAATGACTAAAAAAGGATAATCTATAACATAGAGATAACAAAGGGTCGAACCCCTCCACCAAGTTTATAATTTTTTTCCATTACGTCCTAAGATACACTGTGCGCTAATCTATATCTCATTCCATTAAATCTTATTTAACTACTTTTTCCCATGTAAGTTTCGGTCTACCTCTACCTCTCTTTGTGTCGAGCTCTTGGTAACAAACTTTTGTTTTTACATAAGCATCCAGGGGTTGTCTCATTACGTGTCCAAACCACCTCAATCTATGTTTTCTCATCTTTTCACTCACCGGCATTACTGTTACCTTTTGTCGAATATATTCATTTCTTATCTTATCCATCTTCGTATAACCAAATATTCACCTTAACATTCTCATCTCTACCATCCTTATTCTATGTGATTTTTTTCTTTACCAATTAACACTATGGAATGTTAGTTGGTAAAACAAAAAAATTACATAAAAATGATTATTTTATGTAAAACTTACTCATTTCGTTTTACATAAATTCTTCATTGATATATATATATATATATATATATATATATATATATATATTCGAATAACATTTTGATTCTATAATTGATGCATGCAAGGCACTTGTTAAAATTCTTATTTTCGTATTATGACATGTACTGGGCATTAATGAGAATAGAATAGAGTTTTGCATTTCCTTCACTGTGCTTGGTCTATACTAAATTTCATATGATCTGTTGCCACTTTGATTAAAAGTTTTCAGCTTAGATTTTTTCTGTGTATCGGAACATATACATGCCATAATCAAATGAACTGTCTAATCTATTATTTTAGCTTTAAATGTGTTGCTTTAGGTTTGCTACTTATTGATTATTTATGCAATCGATTAAGTTGATGGCGATATAGAATTGTTCGTTAGCTATAATTGGCCGGAGAAATGTTAGATGGTATATGTAAAATTCATAACAAACCTACTTATTAGTAGTTTGCCTAAGTTTAAAGAAGACAATGATGTGACAAATACATTTTTCTTTTGAGAATTTTGTAAAAAAGGATTGAGTTATATGTAATATTTGATTGATCTCCAGAAAAAATCTTTACCCTAATTCTAAACCAATTTCCACAGAAGAGATCCTTGTCTTTGATGAGTGAAACAAAGGTGACAACTAGCTTTAATGAAGATAAGCCATGACAACCCATACAAATGACCTAGAAGCAATGTATTTGTGATACAACTCCTCCAGCCAGGTTAAACGTACTTTGAGTCCTAACGTCATAACATCTGCCTCTTGCTTTGTCATAATGCCAAGCTCAATCATCAAGAAAACTCTATTCACCTATTTGCTGATGGTCGCGAGGTGAGCGATTAGGGTGCTTGTTATATGAAAATATAATAGAATAGACGCATAATCAAAAAAGGTGATGGTCATCTCTCCAAGTGAAAGATGAAAGAAGGATGTCTCCTAATATCATCTCTCAAAAAAGGCATTCATTACTTAATTATTTATTTTTTCCTCTACTAAAAACTAACTTACATTTGTACTTACCTTCATTTAAAAATTTACAAAAATATAAATATAAAATATATATTAACTAAGTTCATTAATTTATATAATAAAGATTTTGCTTCTTTCGTCATTATCTTATATAAACAATTGACGTCACAAATGTCAACATCCACAATCAGGATCAAAATTCTTCACCCAATTACACATTTTATGCTTAATAATGTTTTCAACCTATGGCAACTCCGAATGGCTGACTTACTCCAGCATTGCCTTAACTTGCTTGTTAGCCTTAGGGACTCTAACCCCTAGAAGTCGAACTAGCTCACAGGTAGGAAGAAATGGAACTCCATGTAAGTTTTCTCCAATTGGCTCACAAGAAACAGGCAGGAATAGCAGTCCTTTAAATTTGAAGTATTTTTTGTTTTGGCCCCCAATTAATTTTTTCTTTTTAGTCTCTCAAATTTTTAAAATATTATTTTTAGTCCCTCAACATAATTAAAAACTTGCTCTAATTAGTTCCTCAATTCCACTCTAGGGACTAAAAACGATATTTTATAAATTTAAAAGACTAAAAAAATAATTTTTAATTGAACAACTAAAACAAAAAAATATCTTAAATTTAAATGATTTTAAATATATTTAAACCTGCATTTTATTTACCTCCTTATTTTCACCCTTCGATTACACCATGCCTTGGTGGATAGTATAGTCACATATCCATCTTTTGCATTGTCTATTAGTGGCCCTACATTTTTCCTGCCATCTTGTTAACGTCAACTCTAGTCCAGAAAAAGAAGAACAATTACAAACTATATAAAAATTTGGCCCAACCGAACATGTACCCACATCCATCCAAATTGGGCAAAAGCTGGATATACATTAAAAAAAAAATCATGTCCAAGTGTTAAATATGTCATATCCCACTTTTACCGATTACTGTTTGGTAGGATTGACCCAACATAATGGACCATGTATAAATAATGAAGGGTTTTGCTTCCTACACCATTTATTTTTCTAATATACTCAATATTTTTTTAATTCTGAAACTACCCTTCATTGTTATTGATGAATGGTGTGTAGTGTTATGATCATTTGCTTCAGCTGGTGGTTGTTTTTTGCTCCGCATCCTTCATTGGCTTCACTGTTGGTTGTTGATTTGCATAATTCTGTGGCATTGGTCGTTTATTGTTGGCGAAGGTTGTCAGAAGTGGTACTTATTCGTTCACCGGACATTTGGGGGTCTCCAGAGTAGAAGGTAAGTAAGATTTTTTGAAACACTTGTCGCTGTTGTCGATACGAATTGTGTAATCCGTATGGTTTGTACGGATCTATATAGATGTTACGGATTAGGGAATGTTATGCTTCATACGGATTACACAATTCGTATATGATACGGTTAGGTAATCCGTATAAAACCAAACGGATTCACCGTTCATTCCTTCATATGAATTAGCTAATCCGTATGTAACACACGGATTGACTAATCCTTATGAAGAAAGAATGGGGTCCGTATGAAGCATACAGATTATGCAATCCGTATGAAGCATATGGATTACTTCATCCGTATGACAAATACGAATTGCATAATCTGTATACTTCATACAAATTATGTAATCCGTAACATTTTTTTGTAAAATGTTATTTTTTTAAAAATTTTGTATTTATGCAAGCATAAACATGGTTAATTATATTAGGAAAATGGTGGTATAATAAATAAACTATTAATGTTGTGATGTGAGATTTTTATTAATTTGTGACAATTGGAATAAAATGAAATGTCAAGTGAAATGGTGTAGGAAGCAAACACCTAATATTTAAGGTTAAATTTAAATTTAAACTAAAATGGCAAATGATAATGTTATATTGTTTAATTTTTTAATGTGGATATAATTTGTCATTATGGTTAACAGTTTAATATTTGTAATGAATATTTTTTTTATGATTCATTAAGATGGACAACGATGAGTGAATGTATGACAGTATTGTGGCTGAAGAAATGAATATGAATGAAGATAATGGAGAGGAATGTACTTCATATGAAAATCTGAATTGTGAAGTTAATTGTTCTGATGCCTTCAAAATTTATGAGGTAATTTAGTTTTGTATGTAGTTTAAGTTGTAGAATGAATGATAGTAGAAGATGTTATATGTATTATGTGTTTCTGCATGTGTTTAATTCTCGTGATGATGTGTTGAAATGTGCTCGTAGTGTTGCCTATGATATTGGTTTTGTGACAGTGATAATCAGGTCTGATACATCAATTGGAAAAAAGAGGAAGAACATCGTTTGTTTCAATTGGTTGTGAAAGGAGTGAAAAATATAGAGCATACAAGAAAGATATAGTAACAACGATGACTAGTAGTAGAAAATGCAATTGTCATTTTAAGTTGCGAGCGAAACCAGTCTCAGGAGGTGAAGGTTGAATGGTGAAGTTAATATGTGGGTCTCATAATCATGTTTTGGCTAAGTCATTGCCTGGACATCCATATGTTGGGCGACTAACTGAGGATGAGAAGACTGTTGTTGCTGATATGATAAGGTCGATGGTGAAATCAAAGAATATATATTATTGTACTTGTTTGTATCACAGGTATATTTGAGAGATGAATTTTGTATGCCATCAATAGCAATGTTATGGTCAAGACACTGCCACAAACAAGCAAAGCAGTGGGCGACGCCTTATATTACTCGAATGCAAACCTACACTAATTTGATGATGTTGCGTTCACAACATGTTAATTTACAAGATGATTAACAATTTAGGTTAATGTTTGTATGTCAATCTAAGGTGAATATCTTTATTGGTTTTCCAACATACTCCGGTGACTTTATGACGTGTTCTGGTACGACTCATTATTCTAGACATAAACAATAATTCAATAGGATAAAAGTTTGAAAACAAAAGAGTCAATGTCAATGTTCTGTTGCCTTACAATAGTCAATGTCAAATCGATGAAAATCACAAGTTTGAAAACAAAAGAGTCAACAACAATAATACATAAAGGATAAAAGTCCAGTGACATAGTCAATGTCTAACCGTCATCAATGTCAATCACCAACATGTGAACCCCTCCTACGCCTGGCCCGCATATACACAATTTTGTCATCAATAACACTTCTAACTAACGTTATACATTAGTCTATAATGGTGAATGCATTATTGCCAGGTGTTACCATCCTCATGTCCATTAGGTGTTGCAGTCGCTCTTGTATCTTTTGGCAAACATCCTGAAACGTCATTCAGACAATAATGTAGCCTGAAACATCATTCAGACCAAATTTCATCACTTTCCTCCCATGAGATGCCAACTTCAACTCAAGCCTCTCCTGTAAAAAATAAGTTTGAATTAAACCATTAAATACAACATAGGAGACTATAAATGTCTATCTAATTAAACAAATAACTACATCTCATGTCCAAACTCTTGCGGCCACATGATTGGCATAGTCGGTCAACATTGATGTATCTTCCGGGCCCCTTGGAAAATTGGATACATCAGTCACACCCTCCGCCACAACTTCAATGTCAGGCTCTTCACGAGCGTCGTCAGCAGGATCAACCTCCAGAACAGTTGTAGCGGCCCGTTGTCTTCGGGCAGATGTTGTCGGCCTTCGACGTGCACGGGCATCCTCAACAACACCATGGGCATCCTCAGTAACTGGAGATTCTCTACCTAAAGCCTGACACAAGCCTAAAGTTTTAACCATGATCTACAAATTTAGAAAATACATTGTATAAGAATTCAAGCCACAAATAAGTTAATTTACTTAGTTCGAGGCCTTAAACAAAATTCCCGTGTTAACTCCTGTGCTAAACTAATTCCTATTAATTGAACTAATTTATATGCTGAAAACTATAATCATAAAATTTAACTAATACCTTCAGTTAAACATCATTAATGAATTTCAATTTCACATGGTTCCAACCAAGCTAGCCTCTTCACGAATTAAACAAAGAATTAATTAATTAAAATAGCTAAATTCCATCAGCAAAAACATGAACTGTATATATCATACTTAAAATACCATATTGGGGAGGATGAATATATATTGACAGCTCGAACATATATTAGAGAAGCATCCACTTGACATTTTTTGGTGTAAAACTAATTAATATGTGCTGATGAAGTAACTTATTACTAATATGTTTAATTAATGTCATGTTACAGCCTTTAACAACACATCTAATTTTCAGAGTTCCTGCATGACCGTGCTACCAAGGCCACGGGCAAATAAATTTCTTCAATCTCATACAGATTGCACAATCCGTAAGCAACATACAGATTGTGCAATCCGCAACCATTTTAAGGATTTTTTAATCTGTGAAGCACAATGCTGACTTACCTCGGGAACGACGCAAAATGGAATGACAACCACCACCACGTCCATCGGAGCAGCTGCAGGTGACAAGAAATGCAATAAATCACGATGAGGCTGGGTGCGCCGAATACAAGAACAATAATGGGTTGGGTGCGTAGAAGAGAAGAAGACGAACGGTTGGGTGCGCGGCAGAGAAAGTCTCTCTAATCCTTTGTATAAGAAACAAAAATAACTAATTCACCAAAAATAATAAAAATAGGTTATTTAGTTTTAATTAATAACCAGGGTAATACCCCATGTAGGGGTCGATTTTATAATCTATAATTGTTTATATTATTATTATTTTTAATAAAATTTTCAATTCTTTATATTTTATATAAGAACATATTAGTATACATATTTTTAAATATATTAAAATTATTATATTTAAATAATTTAATATTACATATATTATATCATTTTAATTATATATAAATTATATATATATAACTTTAATAAGAAATATTAATGACAAATAATTAATATTACTCTTTCTAATTATTAGTTTTTTCTTTTAATAGTGTATATCTATCATGAAGGAATGAACTGACTATGATGTAAAACGAAAGAACGTGTTAACATTAATTATTAAAAAGAGAGATTTATGGGTATTTTTTTATCGAAGATTTGTGGTTAATTAAACTTTAAAAAATTGAAAATCTAAAGATAAGATTTATATAATAATATTCTTGATCTTATAGAAATAATTAAGTTTTTTAAGCATCTCAAGTTATCATGTAATGTATGATCGTGTGCATGAAAAGTAAAACTTAACTAACACTTAATGTATTATGATTGAGATTTGGGTACAAGCAATAACGAAGTACTACTCTAGTCTCAAGTATAAGAAAAAAAAATTTATCTCAAATATAAGAAAAATCTAACTAATTTAACTTCATTTAATATTATTGTCTCTAAAATATCTTTCATTTAATTAAAATTTTAATTTCCAGATATAGACTCGTACGGTGTACGGATTTGCAATTAAGTTTTTCTAGTGTTTAAACATTAAGAATTTTCGCATCAACTATCATATCTGAAAAAAGATGTAGATTTTAATATTGATATTTTGAAACGTAAATATGTAAATACTTTTTTAACATGTTGACACTTTAGTCAATAAAATAAGATACAAATTTTAAAGATATAGCTATGGTCAAACGATTGATTCTGAAATGAAAGTTTGAGATTTAAACATTGAAGAGACGTCTTGATTACTAATATTATTAAGGATGAGGAAAGTTAGTAACACATTCTTTAACATACTCTCTTTAATTGATTAAAATTTATTAAAAATTACAAAATTAAGAAAGAAAATTATTAAATGATATAGGACTTACAAAATTTTATCATTTTTATCAATTTTAACTAATAAAGAATGTCTTAAAAAAATGTGCTACGTGATTAGTATTTTTTTTTATTAAAGATGGAGAGCTACAAAGAAGTCTGAACACTAGTTAAAGAAAAGACCATTGCTGTTTTTTGTGGTATTTAACGTATCAACTTGTCTAACCAAATTGTTATATTAAAATTTGCATACTTTTATCATGAAGCACTTAAACTTGGGAAGTGTTTATAACCCTTTGAAGAAACATATCGCCGAATGTCATATCAAGGAAATCTCTTTGCTGTTACATGTTCTATCAAAATTTTCTTGAGACCTGTGAAGCTAAAATTATTTCACCTCTGTTTTATCCTTTTCTTGGTTTATTTGGGTTAGTAATCACCTATTATTAAGATTATGGTAAAATGGAGTAGAGAGGCATCGGTCTCTTTATCTTGATGGCCAGAGCTATATGAAGTTGTGTACTACTATTATTCCTAAAGAGGTATGCTTTGCCTCTTCATATCAATTGTGTCTCAACAAATTTAGAAGCCTGATTTCATCTCCAGTTTTCTTTATCTTGAAACCTTATTTACATTGAGTTGGGAATAATATTGTCAGTGAACTTGTAACTCCAAAAGATTCTGCATAGACATGGAGAAGCAGAAACGCTATAACCAAAAATGTTGGGATTTTAAATATCCCTCGATCAATTGTCAAGCATCCTTTAGTAAAATTTGTCGTTCATGAACTAAGTTGTGTGCCTTGAAAAGTGCCAAAATATGCACTTGCATCATCAATAACATAAAATTATACATAACCAAGGGCTCAAAATAAATTTCATCAAACACCTAAGATACAAATCTTAGTATCATAAAATTAAGTTTCAAAATTAGTAAATGTGGCACAAAAAAGGATGCATATACAGAGTCCAAATTTCTTCTACATCATGAATGTCCATCAATGGCAAGGGTAGCCATTAGTAGAAATGATATATCTTTACCCTACCCCATCCCTTTCTCTTTATACCATCTACTAAATGAAAAATGCATATAAATATGACTGCAATTCCAAAAATTATGATAAACATTATAACGGTGCCGTTGAGAGTTGTTCCGTTCTGGAATGACGGAAATGTCCGACGAGTGTCGCCGGAAGTGTTGCTATAGGATCGGACTCTCCCCTGCTGATCTATGGTGGTAAGACCAGCGACCGAAGAGAAGATCACACCGACACGGGAGCAATTGGGGTGCTGTGTGTGCCGTGTGAATGGAAAGAGAGAGTCAGGAAAAGTGTGTGTACCTTTCACCATGAGAAGTATTGCATTTATAGGGAGCTAACCTGAACCTTGAAGATGATCTTTTCCAGGCCCATTGCCTTATCTTGAGATATCTGCTGCAATCTTTCCGTTTTTACTCGGTCATAATATTTCTGTTGATATTCTGGATATTTAAACTGATATGCTGAATATTTGATTTATTTAAGGAAGGATCTGATACTCTTTTATCCGTAACAGATGCCCCTCAGCCCGGTCATCAAGTATTCTTGGTGGCCGGGATGTATAATGGGACCGACCAAACTTTGAGCCGATCTCATACGAGTGACGCCGACCTCATGCAGGGCCGACCTCATGTCGGACCGACCTTGTATGAATGATGCTGACCTCGTATCGGACCGACCTTGTATGAATGATGCCGACCTCGCACAGGGCCGTCCTCCCATGAATGATGCCGACCTCGTGTAGGGCCGACCTAATATGAATGATGCTGACCTCGTATTGGGTCGACCTTCTGTGAATGATGCTGACCTCGTGTAGGGCCGACCTAATATGAATGATGCCGACCTCGTATTGGGCCGACCTTCTATGAATGATGCTGACCTCGTATTGGGCCGACCTTATATGTGGGGGTCCGAGCCGAGGTAATTGATACCCGAGGTAAGGTTTGCTTTTGCCCCTTGTCGAGGTAATCATTGTAGAGGTGCGACTTTTGCTTTTATTTTTCTGCCGAGCTGGTTAGTGTCCGAGTTCGCTTTTGCCCCTTCTTCCATTGCATTTTATTCTGGTGCTTTATTTGCTCTTTGCTTCTGCGTCTTTTGCATACTCTTTCTCTTTTGCGTATCGTGGCTCTAATTGTTGAGCGTCTATTTGGCCGGGACCATTGGTCGGGCTTTAGACATATTTGGCCGGGACCACTGGTCGGGCTCTAAACATTTTGGTCAGGACCACTGGTCGGGCTCTAAACATAGTTGGCCGGGACCATAGGTCGGGCTCTAAACATAGTTGGCCGGGACCATAGGTCGGGCTCTAAATATAGTTGGCCGGGACCATTGGTCGGGCTCTTTGTTCTGGGATCTTTTTCCCGACTTAGCAACTGTTAGCGTATTTGTAACATCATTAAAAGTGTAATTCTTTCGGCCGACCCGATGATTCACCCATGATAGTTACGTCGGCTTGATCAGGACCGAGATAATATGAAACAACGACTAAGCATTCAAATCTGTGCACAGTAATTTTCCTTATAACAAGGATTTTATTAAATTTCTTCGAAGATTACATGATTTTCATGATCTCAATGACTGATCACACGGGTTGTACCTTCCCGAGTTATATAATCAGCTAAAGAGAAACACATGATCCATCAGTTATAAAGTCCTCCCATGACCCCAATGACGGGCTTGATGGCCAACTAAATGGGAACACACGGTGAGACAATAATCCATGATCCCTATGACGGGCTCAGTAGCCAATTAAAGGGAAACACATGGTGTCCATGATTCCGATGACGGACTTGAGGCCAACTAAAGGGAAACACATGGTGGAATTCCATGATCCCAATGACGGACCTTAAGCCAACTAAAGGAAAACACATGGACCTTCTCGGCTGCACACTGTCAGCTATAATATCAAGTCCGTTTGACTTGCTTGTCGTCCGATGTCTTCAGTAAGTATGCTCCTTGTCCAAGGTCCTTTCCGACTTGCGGCTAATTTCCCTTGAACCTCAGTTGGTCTCTTACCGACGTTACTTGAGGTATTTCTTCCGTTGGTCGGCTGTATCGCCTCCTTCTCCCATTCCTGCTCCCCCTATGATGACGTTGCATTCGAACTCGGGCTCAGAGAATTCTTCGTCTTTCTTGCTCGTCTTGTCCTCTCGTTGCTCACTCTCATGCTGAGCTTTTCTCTTGCCGTGGTGCCCTTGAGTTCGAATTACGTACTGCCGTAGTTTGCCTTCTCGTACAAATTTTTCTATTGCGTCTCGGAGCTCCCAGCACTGGTCGGTCGTATGGCCCGGTCCATTGTGAAAATCACAATACCGGGAATAGTCCAATGAGATGGACGTGTAATTTCTATATTTTTTTAGTAAATAAAAAACTTATTTGATTATTCTGTAAATAAAATTTTTTAGTAACTTCTACCATTTTTTAAAACGCGACTTGAAATAGCACTTTTTAAATGCTAATTTTTAATTTTTAGTTTTTTATATTTTCTTTCATCATTATCCTTAATATATTTATCAAATTTTCTAGTTATCATTTTTAAATAAATCATAATTTTATTATTTTTTATTATTTTATATTTTCAACTATTTCAATAATTAATTTTATCAAACCCTTATAATTTAATAAGTTAATTTTAAAACTTTCCGTCTAACTTTCCAATTTCTAAATGGCTTTTCAACTAGTTTGCTAAAGATAATCTAAGTTTTTCAACTTATAATTTCGAAAAAATAAAAAAATTATCTTTTATTAAATGTCCACTAATATTTATAAGATTACACGATTGATTTAGTAGTTGAACAAAGTGGAAAAAAAATTATGAGTTTGAACCACTAAAACAAATTAACCATAAGCATTGCTTGATAAATAAATAACAAATCATCGTAAGGGAATTGATTATTGTATTGGGCTCCATATTATCGTAATTCATTGCACGGTAAAGCTTAATGTAAACGTGGTTTAATCTGGTAATATATTTTTCTCGCGGAGAATAAGGGGTGAAAGTGGCACGTGTGAGTGATGAATAGTCAATCTTCTATTGTGTCAGAATGAGAGTTGAGAGTGTCAGAAGGAAAAGAAATGAGTAAGCAAAAAAACACGACCACACCAATCGGAGCAGATGAAGTTATGAGTGATGATGATATTGACGGGAAAACAAACATGTCCTGTCTTGTGTTTCTTTCCCTTTGAGTTGAGAATTCCCTGTTGATCACTCACTCACACCCATCTCTTTCTTTCTCCCAACATCATGGACTTGGACTTCAGGAGGGCTTCAGCCATTCATTCCACCAATCATCACTTCTCTTCTCTCCAACCTTCTCGCCTTCACTCTGGTACTCTCTCTGTACTCATTTTCACTTTTGCATTTCTCTGTGTGTGTGTTTTGTTTTTCCCCCATTTTATTTATTTCCCTTGAGCTATGGTTTTTCTGTTGATCTTTCCTTTTGATGTGAAAACGACTTCCTATAGGCTTGCCTTTTCCCTGGTGGGTACATGTGCGGGAAAAAAGAGAAAGAAGCCATTTGGGTTGCATTGCAATTGCATTGGACTTTTTGGTGAACTGAATAAAAGCCCATATCCCCTTTTGCTATATGATTGACTTCTTGGGTTGGCTCAGTGACAAAGTTTAATGTCAAAGTTCTGTTTTTTTTTTTTTTTAAAAGAAATTTGGTCATGAGTGTCGCTACTTCAAAGCATGCAATGTTGCTCTTAATGTCAGAAACGGTTAAGTTTTGAAAATATTTATTGTTTTGAATTTGCCATTGAATTTGTTTCAAGTGGACATCATTTGCATGTAACCGTTTTGATCAGGGTCTGTGCAATTCACGGTTGATGCAAGGGACAGCCAAGATATAGTCAGGCTTTAATGGTGATCAATTTTTTTTTCTTCTTAATTTAATCAGTAAATGTAATGATTTCAAGGTTCTCTGTTTATGGCAAGTTGGACTTAATTAGGAAAATAAAACAAAGTACCTTGGAGGGTTCTACTAAGCTTCCATAATAGGCTTCTCTGACCATACAAGCTCCTTCAATCTGTGATATCATTTTGTATATATAACCAGACTTCTTAAGCCTTCAAAACAATAGGCAAAAAAGGTTAGAAGGTTGAGTGAAATTGGAGAGTGATGACGAAGGAGTATTCGTCAAAGGAACAGCGGCCTCAAGTTCTTGCCATAAGGAAGAACCTGGAGAAGCTGAAGCTAGAATTGCACAACATCAACCGAGGAATTCAGTCCTATATACTGGGGCAGAGAGTGAATGGAACTTGGGGAGCTCCAAGATATGTTATTGGGGAAGAAGATGATACTGAGTCTAATGGAGGTGAAATTGAAAAAAAAATTAATTTTAAATTGTGTTTATGTGAAATTTTTTTCTTAGTTGGGGTATAACAAAAGTAATATTTGATCCTATGCCTTCACCTTGGACATAAAGCCTGATTAAAAGGTTTTGATCTATCAATTGTGCATGAATGCTTTGACATTTGTTATTTTGCTGGATATATTTGATCCTATGGCTTCACCTTTTTTCCTGAGTTTTGGATGTGCCCTGGAAGTTTCTAGTGTGTTTAGATGGAGAAGGGAAAACGGGGTGGGGATGGGGGGTGGATTGGATTATCATGTAACCCTCCTTTTTTTCCTTTTTTCAAACAAAAAGTTACCCAATTTTAGAGAAACTTAGATGATTTTAAACATAAAAAAATGGAGGAGAATAAAAGCTTATTTCTTAACCTCCTATTTTTCCTATTGCTCTTTTTCTTTTGAGCTGTGCCTTTTATGGCATTCAAAATGGAACTCTTGTGCCAGAAATAGCTTATTGATGTTGATTCAATTTAAACCACACTGAGAATTATTCAGTGCTCAATTATACAGACGATGATGATGATGATCGATCTCTTCTTCGATGTCCTTCCTGTGATTTTGAGATTGATTTTTCTTCAGCCCGTGCCCATTTGGAAGAGATGCACTGCTATGACCCAAAAAATCTGGTATGATGGTTCTGAATTTTAATATTTTAGGTTTGGCAGATGTTATTGATAAGAACCTAACATGTTTTACACTTTTGTTATACTTTGTTTCCTTTCCCTACTTTCCTTGATTAATTTGGTAGACTGTCCAGTGACTTCATTACGGTTTATAAACCATAGTTCCTAGCTTAAGTGCAGTTGTAGACACTCAACAAATTTTTTATGTATCTGCTTGACATGGTGAACTGTTCTGATCTGAGAGGGAAAAAAAAGAAGAAAAAAAATAAGGAAAAAATTATCTGGCAATCATTTTAGTTAATTGCCAAGAAAGATGAAATAATGTTTCTGTACATTTCACTCAGGTGATTAAGTTATAATTGAAATTTGGAATGAGACTGACTGCTTCAATGTTCCTGTATCAGCTATGTCCTGTGTGTGATGAAACATTAGGGGAGGATGCAATCAGGGTTGCACAGAATTCAAGTGCACAAAAGGTATGTTGCTTATCTTGAAAACTTTGCTTTTAAATGTAGCCTAGCTCACTTTTGGTTTTAAGAGAGATTGATTCTTGCCCAACTCAATTCAAAATGTTAATATAATGATCTATACTTTCTATAGAGAGCTTGGAAGTCTGACAAATCTAGCATTAGCATCTCGTCAGGTGATTCAGTAGTAGTGCTTGAAAAGAAACTTCCTTCCAGGGGAAGCAAACATGAACCAGTGCCTGATCCAGTTTTGTCACCATTTGTCCGCAATGTGTCTGTTCCAAACTCCAGTGGCATCCATCCTGGTGAAGGTTCCTCCAGGAATGCCGTGTACATTTCCAATGCAAAAGGGTATGATCCTTCTTTCCATCTGTATTTCACTTTTTGGTATTGGTGGTACGTTTGTATAAAAGTGAAAAAGAGCAAACATGAGAAACTGATAGTTCAAAGCGTTAAAAGAATGTAGTTCAAAAATCAACGGTTTTTTCCTATATAGTCATTGCTAATCTCCTGTTCTAGGAAATGTTATAAATGTAGAAATATATTTCACTGGTATAGCTAAATTCAAAAGTGCAGGAGTATATCTAAATTTAATATTATTGTAACTCATTCATTGTTCTATACATAAAATGTAGTAATAATAATGCTTCTTATGATATGGGTAATTGTATAGCTGATGGTGATACATTATGTAGTTCCAAAGTATTGTATTTTATAGCACATTTCTAAATTATCTGTGTGCTATTGGATTTACAAGATATACACTCGGAGTTTATTCATTAGTTAGTTAACAATAATCTACATTCTATTCATGATGTGACATTACATATATGAAACAAGATAAACTATATTCTGCTTTGGAATTTTTACTTTATTCTTTTTATGTGAAGGTTACTGAAAGAATAGGGAGGTGTGTGAAACAAGACAATGTGCAGGATTTTTTAGTGTTGTCAGACTTAGAAATCACTCGGATAATAAAAAAAACTTAAAAATGACAGGAGAGAGGGGAGGGGAGATTTGTTTTTGATTCAGATTCATCTGCTCGAATTTCTATAAATGATTCCGTAGAGTATATTCATGAAGCCACCAAAATGACTTAGGCATTCACCTGCTAGTTCCATCTCACTGTTAATATTAAATGTCCTTTCTGATACTTTTTCTGGTTTCACTTGAAGTTGAATACTGCTGACAGTAGATAGCTTGTTTTGCTATGAAACAAGTTTAGCTAGTCCTAATTAGTAATTTTACCAAAAGGAAATTGATTTCACTTTTCTAAAAAGATAATGATCTTTTGTATCTCAAGTTTTAGTTTTAGTTTTCAAGTATTTGGAAATGATTTGCAATTTTTTTTAGTGTAATGCATTTGTTGAGATACAATTCAGATTGTTTTTTGAAGCTCTTGCTCCAAATCTAGCTTTGCATTAACCTACTATAATGGTGATTATTTTATAGGACAACATAAAGAGGTTTACTCAGTAATTTTAGCATTTCTTCCTATCTTACTGAATATGAAAGCTAGCATACGCAAGGTAAACCCAAGCGTAACTTACGAAGAGCCTCCTGCACTGTTGGATCAATTTTAATTTTCGTCAAACGGTTATTATCTTTTAATTTTCTTTTTCTTTTTTTCTTTTTCTTTACCTCATTTTCCCTTTCTACCCTTTTTCTTTTTTCTCTTTCTTCTCTCTCCGCATGCCGGTCTCCGCTCCGGCCCCATTGCCG
>PYAF01003172.1:257802-272792 GCA_007407185.1 Glycine tomentella | reverse complement strand
ATAAGTTGCATTGAGTGAGCCAGAGTTTCTCGGATGCCACAAGAGCGTTCAAACTCTTGCAGCATAGGCAGAGATTGCACACATCTCTCGGCGACAGGAACCGAGAAACGATGGCGAAAACATCATCTGGTAGAAACAAAAGCATGTTCGAATCATGATATTCGGGTTCCATGCCGATCCGAGAAAAAATAAAATAAAAAATTTCCACACTTCAGCACATACCCATGATTGGAAATAGCGAAAAATGAAAAGGGTTGGGCGGTGGGCGAAGAACAAACCCTGTAAATTGGTGTTTTAGGGGCATGTGGGAAAAGCTCTGAACTTGATAGTAGTAGAGTGAAGAAATTGCTATTTCGTGATTGAGAGAGAGGGGTTTGGTTCAGTGAGTTCAATTATTGGGTGTGAGTGACAGACAATTTGCCAGAAATGAAGTGAGTGAAGAAAAAAAGAAAAAGTGGCGGTGGACGCAGAGGGTGCCGGTGAAGCCACCATCGGATTGGTGGTGGCGGCGACAATGTCGGTGCGGTGTACGGCTCCCATTCCCTTTTCCTTTCTCTTAATCCAACGTATACGAAAAAAAATATTTTTTTTTATGATTCTGGGACTGATTATTTGTGTTTTGGGAATTTTCCTTTGATGGGGTTTTTATATTTGTTTGTATTTTGTTTATTGGATGCTTCTTCTGGCTCTAGAGATGATGTGAACTTGCTGAAAAATTCTTGCTGAAAAACTTATTGGATGGACACAAGCGTCAGGCTGGCATGCCATTGAATTCTTGCTGAAAAATTGGACACGAAGCAGAAGCTCTTGTTTCTCTTCCCATGGATGCAGTGCTGTGCGTTTGGTTGAGGAAGATGAGGGGTTTTTGGTAAATGACAGTAAAAAAAGAAAAAGAAAAAAGTAAAATAAAATAAAAATCTAATAATCCAACGGTGCAGGAGGCTCTTCGTAAGTTACACTTGGGTTTACCTTGCGTATGCTAGCCTCCACCATGTTCTCCTAACAACCGAGTCTATCTTACTCATCTTATTGAATTCGGTTAGCTAATATTTGTGACGAGTCGCAATATTTGAAATATTAACTATCATTTTTCCTTTAATAGATTCCAAAAATTTATTAATTAAAAATATTTGTTGCATTGATTGTGAGGAGTTTTACAATGTAGGTCCTGCATTTGATGCTGCATAAACTTAGTAGTAATGGTTGTATACTGTCTTCAAAGTAGGATAGAAATAAGGTGTATGCAAAATTCTCTACTCAAACCCAACGCTGAAACGTTGCTGGTGGTTTTGTTTGCAGCTCTGGGACAGATGCACCCCAGGATTCAGGTGATGAGCAGGATATTGAAGAGAGAAGGCTGAGGGCATCTTTTGTTCAGGAGTTGTTATCATCAGCTTTAATCTAGGAAATATGCGACTTAGAATTTATAGACACAGTCATGCATTCGGATTGCCTTGGTGCTCGTAAAAATAAAAACAGCGTTTTATTTTGGTTCATGAGTTTAGAATAGCTAAACTAAGCATTGGATAATCATAAAATTGGATGGTTGCCTCGTTTTGCAGGCTTGCATTATTGAACTTTTGAACCTATTTATGGTATATTTTACATCTATATAAAAGTTTATCATTCACCGGACAGAACCCTCCGTAATTAGTCATTTTCAAGACTTTGATAATCTGTTTCAATTACTTTTAGGATCAATGATTATTTCCACAAATTAATTTGATATTTTGTCCTCACTCACATGTTTTCGGGAAAATTTTTCATAAAGTCACTCATTTCATAATTGTTCCAATTCAAGTACGTTTAATTATAGAATTTTTAAATGATAAGTTATCGAAAAATAGATGCATCTTATTAGAATAGGTAATATTAATTAATTCCTTTAAAATATTTTCAACTAGTCACACACCTACATAGTCTTTGGATTCCTTTCATTCCTTTGTGATTTGTCTTGGGTGTTACAATTATCATGTCAAGAATGAACCATGATTCACATATTTTGCTTGCAATGTTTTTAATTATCCAATTTAAGGTTAAATCGTCGACCTCTAGATATAGGCCTGCTTTATTCAGTAGGTTAATCTGATGGTTAACTAGTCAATATTATTTGGTGTTTCAACTAGGGTGTTGTGCGAACCAGTTTAGAGTTTAACCAAGTGTACTGGCGAGTCTTGTTTTTGGAAATGGTGAGCAACTAATGTTCTTTGAGAGAGTACTCATTCCTGCTCATGTAGTATTTTAGGTTATTGGTTATTCTCTCTATCATGTTAGTATGAGTTTATGAAAAAAAACAAAGTAAAATCCGTAATTGTAGTTTTCAGTATTGATTAACCTTGTAAGAAAGGATAATGGAAACCGGAAAATAACCAAAGAAGAATCCTTATCTAAGAATTCATTTAGTATTAGGTTGTTTATCCTTCATGAAGATAACACACATCACTCATGAGAAGCTGATACATGACAATACTTGCAAATTTTATACTTTTTTAATTAAGAAATTACCAGTAAATACATGGATTAGAGGGTTTTAAGACACATCAGTTATTAAGGGTGTGTCTAATTTGCCGTTTAGTTACTTTCAACACCAATCTAGTGTGGAAGGAGGATTGATATTGAAGGCACATTGAAACGCAGGATTTGGCTAAAACAAACAGGCTCTAACATGTCCAAATTCACTCCTTATAGATAGTTTTTTCTTGTCAATATTGTTTTGATAGGTAGTTATTTAAGTAATATTGTGTGTCACAATCCGGGTTAATCAAAATACAAGTGTTTAAACATTTGAATGATCAAAGAAGATACGGGATTCCCGTATATATATATATGATAATCTAATAAAGGCTTTATCTTCTTCCTATTGAAACGTATTCAGTAGGAAGCATTACTGCCTGAGAAAGCCCTGTAGTGTGTATGTGGAGAACATTTTCAAAGCTTAGCATGTATTTTTGCTCTACGAAACCAATAACACACGATGAACTAAATGCAAGAAATTTTCGCTTCTCAAATATGGTGGCTCTGGATTTCGTGCATATGAAATAGAATACAAAGCAAAAGCAAATAGAATTAGCCTATTGTGATAACTAACTTAATTAACTAACACATCACCAACATTATATTACATAATTGATAGATAATATTGTCCTTTAAGCATGTGATCAGAAGTTCAATCTTGATCCAAGCATATGAAAAAATATATATGGGAAGAAATTAATCTCAATATCTCAGCGGATTAGTTCTTTGCTTTCAGCCGAGGGATATCGGATTCACCCAAAACAAAATTGACTACCAGATCTCTTGCATATTTAACTTGAATAAAAAAAAAAAAACCTAACTTTAACATACAAGAGGCATAACAAACAGGAAAATCATTCATCCTTCAATATAAACTTCATGATTGATTGCAATTGAAGGAACTCAACAACAAAAGAGAAGCAAGTGAAACACTAATAACAAACAAAGACATTTCATTTGGGATAGAAAAATATTATTATCCAATAATATCCATTCTACAAAAACAATTAAAGTATAAGAAAAAGGGCAAGCAAAGTACAGAAGCTGTATAAAACGGCAAAAAGTAATTAATTAAAAATCAAGTGAGGCAATTGTCACTCAATGATGGATTGGATAACACCGGCACCAACGGTCTTCCCACCTTCTCTAATAGCAAACCTCATTCCCTGTTCGCAAGCCACAGGCACAATGAGCTCCACCACCATCTTCACACGGTCACCGGGCATCACCATCTTCGACTCTTCATCCTTATCGTTCATGATAGCCGTGACCTTCCCAGTGACATCGGTGGTCCTCATGTAAAACTGAGGCCTATACCCTGCAAAGAAAGGTGAATGCCTCCCACCTTCTTCCTTCTTCAAAACATACACAATCGCCGAGAACTTCGTGTGCGGCGTAATCGTCCCAGGCTTCGCCAACACCATCCCTCTCTGGATGTCCGTCTTTTGAACCCCTCTCAGCAACAGCCCCACGTTGTCCCCGGCGAGGGCTTCGTCTAGAATCTTCTGGAACATTTCCACACCTGTGACGGTTGTGTTTCTTGTCTCTCTCAAACCTACAATTAAGGAGCTCATGGTTTATATAACTATAATCATAATTAATAAATAATTAGATTATAACTATAACCGATTATAATCGGTTATTCAAAACTTAATTTCTTTTATATAATTAGATATAGTTAACCAACAATTAAACTTTACTGATTAATACGTTGAAATTAAAATTAATTCATTCAAATAGTATTTAAATTTGATTCTTGACCAAAATAATTTTTTTGAGAAATCCTACCTACAAGGTCAACAGTTTCCCCTACTTTGACGGTGCCACGCTCGACGCGGCCAGTGGCGACGGTCCCACGGCCGGTGA
The DNA here is from genome assembly GCA_007407185.1 of Glycine tomentella. Classification (NCBI taxonomy): domain Eukaryota; kingdom Viridiplantae; phylum Streptophyta; class Magnoliopsida; order Fabales; family Fabaceae; genus Glycine; species Glycine tomentella. Next base: position 268,412 of record PYAF01003172.1, on the reverse strand, counting down.
TGGAGAAGACGTCTTCGACGGCGAGGAGGAATGGGAGGTCGGTCTGGCGCTGGGGGATGGGAATGTAGTTGTCGACTTCGTCCATGAGTTGGTAGATTTTGTCGACCCACTCGTTGTCGCCGCGTTTGATGGCAGGGTTCGCCATGAGGGCTTCTAGGGCTAAGAGTGCGGAGCCGGAGACAATGGGGGTATCGTCACCGGGGAATTCGTAGGAGCTAAGAAGGTCGCGGACTTCGAGTTCGACTAATTGGAGAAGCTCTTCGTCGTCGACTTGGTCTTGTTTGTTGAGGAAGACGACCATGTTGGGGACACCGACTTGTTTGGCTAAGAGGATGTGTTCTTTGGTTTGGGGCATGGGGCCGTCGGCGCCGGAGACGACAAGGATGGCGCCATCCATCTGGGCGGCACCGGTGATCATGTTCTTGACGTAGTCGGCGTGGCCGGGGCAGTCCACGTGGGCGTAGTGGCGGTTCTCGGTCTCGTACTCGACGGTGGCGGTGTTGATGGTGATGCCGCGGGCGCGCTCCTCCGGGGCGGCGTCGATCTCGTCGTACTTCTTCGGGGCGCTGTTGCCGAGGGCGGCAAGGGCCATGGTGAGGGCGGCGGTCAGGGTGGTCTTGCCGTGGTCCACGTGGCCGATGGTGCCGATGTTCACGTGGGGCTTCTTGCGCTCGAACTTGCCGCGGGCGGCGCGGACGGTGAGGGGGCGGCGCGGGGAGGGGGTGGTGGTGGTGGAGGAGGGGGTGCGGCGGAGGACGGTGGTGGGGTGGAGGAAGGAGGAGGAGAGAGGGGTTAGTTTGTGGGTGGTGGTGGTGGAGGTGGAACGGAAGGGTGTGGAGGTAATGGAAGAAGATGAAGAAGAAGAAGAAGATGATGCATGGGGGAATAGTATGAGTTTGGAGGAAGCTGTTGCAGAAGAAACTGCCATGGCTGGAGAATTTGGATAGACTGAGAGGATTGAGTTAGTGTAATGAGTAATGTAAATTGTGTATTGTTGTATTGTTGTGTTATCTAGTGGTGGTGTTGCTGAGTGAGTGTGGATGGATGGATAAAAGAGGACCTCATATACTTCTATCCTCTTTCTGTCTCAATTTTGGAGGGACGCACCGGATCACATCTTTTTTTTTTCTCTCTCTCTCTGTCACTATTAACCCAAGTCAATGCAAATGAAGCAAGGTGAAAGGATAAATGGTAAAATTGGGAAAATATTTCTCTCCTGGGGTATCACAGACACAAAGTGTCTGTTTTTTTTCTGTTAATACAAAATTAGAGAGGAGCCAAACTAGTTAAAATGTTTTCTTGTTGTAAATTTTGTTAATTTAGGTTTTGCTTTTTTATGCTTCTTTTGAATTTTGCTTTTAATATTTTCATTTGTTTACTTTTTACTTTTTGTTGCTATATATTTATGTTTATATTTGTTAATTATTCGAGTTTTTATGTTTACCATCTTTTATTCATCACAAGGAAGGGGGAAATTCTCTTTTATGATTTAACTTATTAGTATATGGAGAATTAAAATTTTCAAGAAATAAAATTAAACGAAGTTATATAAAAAAAAAATTACAATGACCAAAGTTTAGATATTAAATTAAATCATTGTCAACAAAAGCTTAGTTAGTTTATAAGGATTGAGTTGATATTCTTTTGAAACCTGACATTGAATTTTGTTGTTGACGTGAAAATTTTATTAGTAGATAACTTTTAACTATTATTGTAAGTGTTCTTTAAATCTTGAAATCACTTGTTCTAACAGAGTGAGTTATTAGAATCTAGTTCACATAAATTATTCTCACCCAAAATTATATTAAATAAAATAAATGAAAGGATTAGAATTTGCATTAAAAGTAAATACTAAACAGTATATGCATTGAAAGTAAAAATTATTTTCAACAAGCAACTCAAAAATTAAAAAATATATATAATAGATTCTTTTTGGTTGCTTGTGAGACTGATTTTTCATATGATTTTTATTATGTTTATTACTCTTTTGATTTAAATATTAGTTGCATTTCAAAGTTTTCATGTAAGCGAATTTATTAAGATAAGTTTTACATTTTGAGATAGTCAATAAAAAGTTCAAAATCATATCCTAGAATAAAAATATTGTTGTAGTTTTAGAAAAATTATTTTGACTCAATTTAAAAATATAAAAAATGAACTTTTTAAAAAACATAATCAACAACATAAGGGCCGTTTAGGGTTGTTGCGAGTTTTTAGTTATTGATTTCTAAATGCAATTTTTAAAACAAAATGGGTATAGCAAAAATGGAGTTGAAATGGTTTTTAAATCATTTTCAAAATCAACAAAAACATTTTTGTGAGATTGGTTTTTAGTTTAAAAAATTACATTTTTCATTTTTGATAATAGCACTTTTTGTTGTCATCATAGTTACTACTATCATGACCACCAACATCATACCGTTACCATCACCACTTCCACCAATAACACTACCACCACCACCATTGCTACTGACATCACCTTCATTACTAGCATTGCTACCACCACTATCATTAATGTCATTATCATTCTTGCCACTACCAACATTGTTGCAACCACCAACATTGTCATCACACTACCACCACTAGTATCACTGCCACCATCATCACCACCGATATCACCATCACCACCAATGTCATCGTCATTGTCACGATCACCACAATTACCAACAATATCACCATGGTCATTGTCACTGCCACCACAATCATCACCAACATCATCACAACCACCACACCGCCACCACTTGCTACCACAACCACCACTAATACCACCTATCTCACCGCCACCACTTGCTGCCATCATCAGCACTACTACCACCACCACGTTGTCACTATCACTACTGTTGACATTGTCACTTTCATCGTCACTATCACTGCTACTACTGACATTACCATTGTCGTTACCACCACACAAAAATACTCTTAAACTAATTTTAATATGATATGAAACTTTCAAAATAAGTTTATTTGAAGTTAATCATATTTTAAAAACTGGTTTAAAATGTTTTTGAAACTAAAACTAAAAACTAGTTGTTATTTTTAAAAAATTCAAAACTCAAAACTAAAAACCCCTCAAACAGTGCCTAAAAGACTAAAAGTGTGTTTTAACCTAAACAAATCTTACCAATTCTAGCAATGTAAAGTTTTAGTAGGAGGAATCTGAATCCAAAACTTCTCACCCTCCCTCTTTTTCCTTTAATCATCAAGCCAAATATAGCTAACCTTATAACTCCATACACTTGAAAATCTTTACTAAGTATATGTTGAATTTTAACTATATTAGTAAGTCTAACATATTCATCAAGTTTGTTAACTATGTCATAAATTAAATATGTTTATTCAGTATTCTAACATGTATTGCCACTATTTAAAAAAACAAATATATATATATATATATATATATTATACAAATGTCTCATATCTGTGTTCAATATCATCTACTAGGTGAGCATATTCATTAACTAAGTCAACACATGCTATGTTCAACAAAACTACCTGAAAAGTTAATTAGAAGTTGAAAATTAACTGATAGCTAGAAACTTTTAAGATAGCTTATTAAACCACTAAAAATTTTTAAGATAGCTTATTAAACCATATTCAGTCAAATTAGTTGTTGAAGTAGTTGAAAAGTGTAAAATGACATATTTAAAAAGGTTAATAAGAAAATTGAATAAATATTTTAAGGATAAAAAGGAATAAAATATAAAAAGTTGGAAACTAGAAGGTAGAAGTTAACATTTTAAAAATACTATTTCAAGTAGCATTTCAAAAAACGATAAAAATTACTTAAAAAATATATTTATCAAACAGTCAAATAAGTTTTTAACTAGTAAAAAAAAGTTAGAAATTAACTGAAAGCGTGAAATGTTTGCCAAACATAGTCATACCGGATGAACAATAACATGTTAAGATTTTAGAAAGATTGGAATGAAACATTTTTTTAATGAAATGATTAATTCAAGATTTCACAAGTTTTAGAAGGACCAAAAACATATTTTTATTTTTATCTTTTTATTAAAGAACTATCCCTCAAACAATTACAAATTATATAGTAAAATTATAATAATAAAAATAGATAGTACTCCATGGTCCTTATTATAAGGAACGATTTTGACAAAATTGACTGTCCTTTTTATAAGATATTTTATAATGTCTATGCAACATTTATTTATTTCTACCGGTTATCTTTATTAAATATTATAAATATTTATGTTTTATTGATAAAAGTGCATAATATTTTTAAACTTAAATATTTTCAATTACCAATAACTAATGATTATTAATAAGGATAAAATTATTGCATATTTATGTCCAAAGTGTCTTAAGGGGAGTAATTAATTAGCCCAATCGTATTTTGATATGTTGAAACTCCTTAAAACATAATCTTTTATAACCTTATAATAAATATTTAAAATTTATTAAATAAAACTTATTATCAATAAAATACTTGATATCTTTCTTCAAATACTTTTTTTATAGCTACAATTTCACTTCAAATAATTGATACTTAATTATAAGTTTTATTTTAAGTTTATTTTCTACCATATTACAGTATTTGGTTAATAAATATTAAAAATAGTTTAATACTATATTTATCATAATATACTAACGAGTTGAATCATCAAAACATCATAATATGTATTTATACAGAAGCCTATGTAAAGAGACATTATTATCATCTAAAACTAGGTTAATAGTTAAAGGGTGAATTAGAATGAAATTAATTTTAATATAAGTTTAGGATGAATTGTCCTATTAAAAAATTAATTAAGATAAAGTGTATTTTACTCTATTTATTAAGTCAATCTATGAATAAATAAATAAAAAACTACTAAGTCAATCCCACGAGTTATACAAAATTAATAGCAAAAAACTTTAACAAGCGAAATACAATGACTGAAAACCTGAGGGAAAAAAGAGTTGAAGAAAAAGAAAATCCTTGTCAACAACGTCAAATGTATGAAAACCAATTTCTACCCGTACATAGAAAAGCCTAACCAAGAGTCTAGCTCTTTTGGTTCAGATTATTTGAGGTGATTCTTTAAATAAGCATGAGTTTTGAGAGGCTCCACCTCCACGTGGCCTTTTCCCAGCGTTGTTCCTTAATCCTTGATTGCGACGGGTATTTGATTCATGTCTCCACGTTAAGTGGACTTGCTGGAAGCTAGATCTACCATAAGAAGACCTTTTGCTTGTGTCTACATCCTTTTTTGTTTGGATTAAAAGTAAAACAAATTGGAAAAAAAAAGTAAAAATATATATTACTTAAATAGATAAAAATTAGAAGAAACGAAATAGATTTTTTTTAAATTATTTGGATGGGTAAAAAGAAATAAATAAATTTTACAAAAACTTTTTATATTGATTAAAAATTAAACATTACTTGCAAATATGAAATTTTTATATGATTACTTCTTTTATTTATTTTTATGTATAAAAATAATTTTATTTTTTAAATTTTTAAAAAGATAGCACATTGGTTTACTCTTTTTTTGTTTGTCTTGAAATCCATATTTATTAGGAGAAAGATAATCTGACTAATCCGATGTACCATCATAAAATAAATAAAGTCTGATTAAAAATTATTTTTTATCAAGGATTGAACTCAAGTATTACTCGAACAATTCAATTTTAACTTTAACCTATTAATCATTTGTGTCTAATCACTTAATTACATTTCTTCTCTTCTTTTATTTCAGAGTGGAGAAAATTATTTTTGGAGTAAATCCCATTAAATTAATTTTCATTCTCCTTAATTTTCTTTCTCCCATTTACTTAACTCTAAGAGTCAATATCTATAACTTCAAATTTCATATCATATATTACAAAAATGAAAAACAAAAATCATACTTTATAATGTTTCAAATGAAATATTAAATTTAGAATTCAAATCAAATTTTAAATTTTGTGGCTGTGCACGAATATTAACACAATGTTTGGATATTTGAAATGTAGTGAAATGAAATTACTATATAAAAAAAAGTTTATTTCTACTTCTATCTTTATGTTCCTTTCACAATATCTTTTTGGTTTAAAGATGAATTTAGTCTTTGTATTTTTTTTTCAATTTTGTTATTTGTAAATATTTTTTTTTTTTACTTTCAATCCTATAACCTTGTATTTTTTTTCAATTTGATAGTTTTAAAATTTTAATTTATTCATTTTTTAATTCATGTAAGTTTAAGCTTTAGAGATTAAAATACAAATTTATAAGAAATAAAATTTTAAAAAAAAAACGTAATCCTACACGAACTAATTTCATATTTAATCCTACCTTTTTATTTAGTAATAGATAAGTGAATTTCCAAAGATAAATGGAGGTGCCAAAGGCCCAAGAGTAAGAATTAAGAATCCTTGTTATTGATTTTTTTCCTGCCCGAACAAATTCTAAAATCAAATCCTAAGTTACTTAAGTCTCTTCCAATAGAAGCAACACACGTTTATTATTGTCATTTTATTTGTTTGTATTATCATTTTATCTGATTATCTTTCGTTCTTTTTTAATTTAAAATGTTCTTTATTGAATAAGTTATTATCTGTGTTTAGATTAACTTTAAAAAAAAAAAAGATGATCCCAATAGTTGATAGCTACCATTATTTTTATAAGCAAATTTAAAACATTTATTAACAGCCCTTACATACGCACAAACATAATTATAAAACTCGGATAAAAAAAAAAAAAAAAAAAAAAACGACTAGCTGGGAACCAAAACTGATAAGTGGGTCAAAGTTAAAAATTGGTTCAGGGGAGTTATTATTGGCCATTTTGATAATTGCTCTCGACCCCTATTAAGGTCGTGTGACTATTTTTATTCCAAAAATACATTTCTCATGAAATCACCATTCGTTACTCATTAATTTTTGTTACGGAAATACCAAGATATCAGGATAAAGGAAGAAAGAATCTATCTCAATCAATTCGGATATCTGATTGGTAATCGGATCCTTTTTAGCAGGTATGTAATAACTCTAATTCCAGTAATCATATCTTGCCATTATTTTCCATTATTGTGTCTGTAAATAGATCATTTATGAGCTAAGGTCCAAGGCCCATCATTCAATATAAATACAACCCTCCAGACATTCTCAAGGGACACTTTTTCTGACTCTCTCTTTCCACTCACACGGCACACACAGCACCCCAATTGCTCCCGTGTCGGTGTGATCTTCTCTTCGGTCGCTGGTCTTACCACCATAGATCAGCAGGGGAGAGTCCGATCCTATAGCAACACTTCCGGCGACACTCGTCGGACATTTCCGTCATTCTAGAACGGAACATCAGGGGAGAGTCCGATCCTATAGCAACACTTCCGGCGACACTCGTCGGACATTTCCGTCATTCTAGAACAGAACAGTTTTCATCCCTTTTATACAAAATAAAATGGTAATTCTATTGTATATGAATACAACGGAATTACAACTCCCTTGATATGACAAGAGTCTTGAGAGAAGTAGATCATCTAATATAAATAACAATAGGGATTTGACACAACTTAATATCTTCACTCGATATTCATCATATTGCTTAAAGCAGGGAAAATATATGTGCTCTTATGTATCGCAATGATAACATGATTCCATCATCTGAAGAGAGATTATTTGAATTCCCTTATGGTCATCAAGTCATCATAATAAGTGACCACGTGTTACTTGATGCCTTAAGGAAAACAATCATTGATGCTATTGGAGGTTACATAATTTTACTTGATCTTTTTCACTGTCAATCAATTTACGTTGGTGATGGTTGTGTTGAATATGAGTGTATGAAGCTTAAACATGAAGATGATGTGGGAAAAATGTTTTTCATCTTGGAATTTAGTAGAAAAGGTCTCATTGAATTAATGCAAATTTTGATCGAAATTCAGATAAAAATATTGTCTTGGTGTGCAAACCAATAAAACCAATATCTGCTGATAAGATCATTGCTCTTATGCATATTAAATTTGTGTACTTATGTTTTTACTTTATCAAAATCGTATGTTGTTTGTTTATTTTATTTTCAAAAACAGTTATATTATCAGTGTTTATTAATTTGCTGTTTATCCAAATGTTTGTTTTATGAATCAATTGAAGAGTTGTTGTTATTACTAGACGTGTGTATTGTTTAAACAGTCAACGAACATAAAATAATTAAATGAAACACACCATCAACCAAAAATAAAAATATGTCAAAACATAATATCATCTCTAGTCATGAATGTCAGATCCATACATGATCAACATAGTGTTCCCTGTAAGATCGGATCAATGACAAATTAACTAGACCTCCTCTAAATGGAGGTCCAATGATATTGTCAAATGCACGTGCCACTGCATTGTTGTCTAACATAAATCTATAATTTATAGAAAATAAAAAAGGTTTAATTATCAACTTGATTTCTAAATTATTTTAAATAGTTTAATTGATCTCCAAATTTTTAAAAGGTTCAATTTTGTCCTCAAATTTTTAAAGATAAATCAATTTAATTCCAAAAATTTTAAAAGGTTCAATTTGGTCTTCAAGTTTTTAAAAATGAATCAATTTTGGTTTTCAAATTATTTTAAATGATTGAACCATTTAAAATAATATGAAGAGCAAATTGATAATTAAGTCAATAAAAAATCTATAATGTATATCTTAAAAGAAATGAAAAAAAAAACTCATAAAAAGAAATAAACAATTACTATAAAACCAATTAAAAGGATTCCAAATTTAAAGCAAAACACGTTTTCTCTATTAATAAAATTAATTATAAAATCGATTAAAAGAAAAAATAAATTTAAAGTAAAATATAGCCCAATCTATATTTTAATTCTTTTTATTAATAACTATTGTTATTAACAAAATTTATACAATAAAATATGTAAAACTCACTACAAACACCAGTTTATTTATAAGCTCTACAAACACTAGTTAGAAAAAAGAAAACAATATTTTTGGTAAGAAACAAACACCGCTAAAACTATTTGTCGATATGCTATTAATGAATATATATATATATATATATATATAATTTAATAAAATTATATATCAACATAAATGACATCAGCATGGCTAAAAAACCAGGACTAACATCGTGTGTAAGTGCACTCCACCTCTAAGTTGGAAACTATCAGTTGAAAACAAGTTGCATAGATATGAGAGGAACAAGAGAAAAAAAGTAGAGTAGAGGGGTTTGATCAGATAATAAACACCAAATAAATTGGGTGATTGGTTGGTTTGTTATATGTGTTTGTGTGCTACTCCTACGTTGGTATGTTAAAAACAACGAGGAAGGAATTGAAACAAAAACAACAGTTAGAAATTATGCATGTGTCCCTGAGTTTGTTTGTGACTGAGTTTTTTCTTTTTTCTAGGATAATTTTTTAATACATTCTTTTATTTTTATCTTGTTTGTCCAAATTTATTAAAAGTTACAAATTTAAGAGAAAAATTTATTCAATAATTTTTTATGACTGTTATAAATATGAAGTATTTGACAAGAACTAACTAATAACCAATTTTGTTGGAAGAGTATAGTAAGTCTTTTAAATACAAACACTTACAAAATTTTATGATTTTTTTTAATAATTTTCAACTTATCATAGACCATCTTGTTTTGGCACAATAACTAGGAATGAGCTATTTGACCATTTTGTTAGTCTCCCATTTCCATTGAATTCTTCCATAACATTTTATATTTAGACATGTGTAAGTGAAAAGTGATTTTAAAATAATTACTTTAATTGGACTGTTTTATAAAAAAAAAGAGACATTTTATATAAAATTATAAAGTATGACAATATTTATATTAGTTAGTTATTAAATTTAAAATAAAAATTATTGGAAATAAAATTAGAAAATAAAAATTAGTTAAAAATAATTTAATAACTTTCAATCCTAAGTTTCTAAGTTTTACTTGCAATAAAAGGGTTTTTCTCATAATTTAATTTTATCACTTTGATAATTTTTTTCCAAATAAATTAGAATATTTATTTAAGAAAACCTTTTACACTTAAAAAAGTGTTCTCCTAAAATTCATCGGTACCATGTATTGTTGTCCTCTCCTTTTTTATCGGTTTTTTTATAAAGCTGTTTGGTTATGATAATAAAAAAATTAGTTTCATTAATATTAAATGAAAAAAGAAAATTAATAGAATGAAAGTAATATCGAGTGTATTTATAGGACCGTGAAATATGAAAACAATACTATAACGGTAACGTTCTAATTTATTAAGGTTGAAATATCAAAGCAACATACTCAATTTTCTTCCTAATATATACATGGTTGACAGGCGTTTTGATTAAACAAATAATTTAATATATTTTTTGTATCTATAAATATAATTTAATTTAATTTAATTTTTTTAAGATATCTTTATTCCTCATAAATTTTAATTTTTTAAAATAATTTCTCTATTCAATTAATAATATGGCTTTCTTCTGGTTATTTTTAGTCTCAAAATGTTAAGAATCATATAGTTTTCTTAAATTTCTCTCTATCGATTGAGTAAAACTTCTCTATATCGATAAAAGAAAAGGAAAAGTCATTTCTTTTTTCTTATTCTATTATACTAGTATGTAGTCCCACGTAATGCATGGAAAATTAGCATTTTATTTTATTTTAAGATGTACAATTTATATTATTTAAGAT
>PYAF01003172.1:232341-244703 GCA_007407185.1 Glycine tomentella | reverse complement strand
CTACTGGGGTCGACACTATGCTGGGTAGGTCGAGGACAGAAGAAGTGCGAAGGATTTCATAAGTGACCCAAGGGAACTTAGACGCTAATGCTGGGGGCACATCTGAATGGGACTCTACAGAAGCAGACTCGTCCATAGTTTCCGAAGTAACACCCATTATACCTACGAAAATGAAGTGGGGAAATAAAAGTTAGCAAAATGTACCTGGAGGTAACGCATTAAATTCACAAGAAACCGAGGCCGAAACCCCGTCGACGACAGAACGAGTATGCGATCCCGGTTGCAAATCCTTGGAAGCAGGACGCAAAATGGGGTTATGACGACATGACCTAATGATCGAATCAGCAATGTCGTCGGAACCTATTTGAACATAATGGATGGCCTCGGATACACAATCCATACATGCATCATACTCAACCTCCATTACTTCAACCGAGGACGAGGAGGATTCCTCATCGGAAGAAGGAGAGAGGCCATCTGGAGTGTTAGGGTGACGGTAAGAGGGCCCTAAAGAAAGACCTTGTGGGTTACCAGTATCAATGTTGGGCCCAAGAACAGAAGAGTCCAAAGAAGACAAAGTTCTGGAAGAGGCTGGGCCTGATATTGGGCCTAAGGGTTTTGGCTTAGGACCTACAGGAACCGGAAGAGGCGGGGGAAATGAAGGGGCTGAACCGCCAAGATCGGCGGTAATCCTTTGTTTTCCAGAGGAGGAAGAACCTCCGGTGTGACGGCGAAAGGGGTCGTTTTCGCTTTCCCCCGCCGGAAGTGGAAGGCCAAACAATAACCAAGCGGCTCTAGGGCCAAATTTTTTCCTTATCTCTGCCTCTTCTTCAGGGGACATTCTTAGGGCAAATTAAGGAAAATCAAGAAAGACTCCAAGGAAAAGAGAATGATATGGTTACAAAACGCGAAGAGAACCCAGAAATCAAGAAAAGTCGGGAAGAAAATATGATGCAACCCTAGAAAAATCCTGATGCTGGCAGAGTCACGATAATGCAAAAACACTAAATGATACAGAAAGAAAGGAGAAAGAAGGTACCTGTGGTATTGAGGAAGTGAAGTCTGATTGGAAGAAGAACGAAGGGGGAACTTGAAGAAAATGCGAGAGGATACTTGAAAGGTTGATGAAAGAAAGGAGAGGAAGTAATAGCAGAAAATAGGCAGAAGTGACAAGCACGGGAAAAAGTAAGCACGAATAAGCAACTTTGAAGATAAAAATTTGAAATATGAGGGTAACTTGCGGTAACCGCCAGACGAAAAGAAACGGTTCAGTCACCACAATGAAACGACACGTAGGGGTACCATGGTAAAAGCACGTCCAATTATAAGCGTAGGAAAGTAAAGTCGCGTCAATAGTAATCATTACCAGGCAAATGAAGTGACAGACCCTTTAAAGGCATTTATTGCCATTAAGGGCAAAAGTAACTGATTTGAATCAGGAAGTGCAACAGCCGTTTCAGATACGTCATAAACAATCCGGGTATATTACTCGTCCAAGGCAAATCCGACCACATCTATTCGGATAAGTTCTGTCGACTACATATTTGATTATATTTATATTCAGCAGAACCTGAATACGTGTGTCCACAAAAGTCTAGTCGGAAATGTTTGTATGCCCGGGTATTCATAAGATTTCGAAAGTAAATTAAATAAAGTAGAGCTTTAGAAGTACGTCTCCGAACGTTTGAAGAATTGTATCCGGATGAACGGGGTCGGATAAGTTGTCCGGGATACTGTGGATAGGAGATGATACTCAAGTAATACTCTGCACGAAGGGAGCCGATTAATTGTAGTCGGACTGATTGTTACCTTGAAGTTTGCAAATCACCTGATGCATCCCGGTTGCCAAGTATACTTGGTAACCGGGCTGGGGGGCAACTGTTATGGTTATCGTGTTTAGAGCACGTAGATGTTATAGTTTGGGCCTGGGCCCAATTGATATGAACGATCGTGCTAATAACTTATCCATGGAACGTGGAGGCTGACTTGGTCCATGTTGAACGTTGAGAACATGCTGGATGAGGCCGAAAATCTAGGAAGCAGTTCCAATACCCGTTACGAGGTAATCTGCCTATAAATACACATTAATTCCTGGTGAAAGGTACAGACACATTCTAACTCTCTCTTTCAATTACACAGAGCACACACCCTACTACATCCATTGGTGTATCTCTGTGATCTTCTGCTTCAAGGTATCATTCTCCATTGATATCCTTGGACTTGCAGAGTTAGAGTGATCAAATAGCAAACACGTAATACTTTCGTGCTACACAGTTGTGTTCTAGAAATATACAGAACAAATAGCAATGAAAACCTGAAAGAAAATAATGCAGCAAAAGGAAGTGGGGAAGAGGGAAGGGGTCACGGAGGGACAAAAATCAACCACCAAGTTACGATTACTTATTAAAACCTGTGACGGATCGGAAGCAAAGCAAGCAGGTGCTTTTTGCTTTTGTTCTTGTTTCTTGCACTATAGTTGGTCACTTGTCGTATTTGGAGCTTTTTTTAAACGCAGACAAGCAGCAAGGGAGGAGAAAAGAAGCTGGTTTGTGTTATTTGGGTCTAATTTGCTTTTTGTACCCATTTTTTTTCTTTTTGCAGTTTCATATTATATTTTCAATATGAGCTTTTGAGTTTTAATTTAGGTAGTTGCTATTTACAATTTTTTTTATTATTAATATACTTTACTTATGTTATCAAATTCAATTGTTATTTTGAATTTTTCAGTATAGAATTATGAATGAATTTTTTTAATCAAATAATTTTAGTTATATACATATATATACAAAAAAAAAAAAGTTGGTGGCGCTGCTCCCGAACCCCGCCACTAAATATACGGACATAAAAAATATTTAGTGTAAGGTTTGAGTGCTTCTCCTTACTCTATTTTCTAGATCCGCTCCTGCCTCCATCCCTGCTCGGCTGCTCCACTGTATGGTTCTTGAATATTCGTTCTCCGTTGTCGTTCATGGCCGCGCTGGTAACGAGTTGATTGGCGGCACACTATGCCTTGTGGCGGTGTTCAATGGTTGTTGGACCCTGTTCCGGAGTCACAATTGGGCCTATGTTAAGGCCCAATTAGTTACGATATGTTAATTAAGATTCAACGAATGTGGACTGAGACTCAGTCCACTCAGGTAGTTACTAACGTGCAGGTGGAAGCCGGAAATATAGGAAACCACTCGTGCACGATGCAGTTAGCCAACGGTCAGGTACTATGCCTATAAATACATAATGCTCGTTGGTGAAAGGTACACATTCACTCTAGCTCTTTCTTTCAATTACACTGAGCACACACCCCACTCCCAATTCCGTGTATCTCAGTGATCTCCTGCTTCAAGGTATCATCCCCTATTGATATCCTTGGATTTACAGAGTAAGAGTGATCAAACAGCAATCATATAGCACTTTCGTGCTACACATTTGTGTTCTACAAATCATACAGAACAGACCCAAATTCGGAGCCGCTCTGGTGGAGCGCGATGCCGCATCTTGTGAACGACGCATGAAAGGTTAGGCGGCGCCGCTAGTACTAATCGGAAGCAATCTTCGGAGGCCACACGTCGAGACATGGCACGATGGTCCAATTTCCTTTGATGCTCCATATGGACAAGCCTAAGGTTCTGCGTTTGATTTCTGACAGTCGGTGGAATATTCATGGTGGTGACCGGTGGGAGATGCATTGATACGTGGGATACAAGGAGAGAGGAGAGAGAAAAATGGGATTTTTCTAATTATATATCTAAAATTATTATAATATCCTAAAATAAAGAGAAAATGATAATTTTTTCCTAAATTTTTTTGGGATAAGTTTGACACTTTTTTCTTAAATATTTTTTATGATATGTTAGAATTTATTAGAAATTACAAATTTAAATAGATTTTGTTTCTCATTTAATATAAATTGAATTATTAAATTATTAAATAAGAAACAAAACTTACCAAATGATAAATTTAACCAATTATAAAAAGAGTATTTAAGAACGTGTTAAAAAAATATTGTTAGAATTTCCTTAATATATATATACTCAATCTCTAACTGGTGAGGGAGCAAAATTATCTACAATAGTAGGTTTGTTATAAGGAAAAAATATATAAAAGAATATTTGAAAATGAAATAAAAAAATAAATTAAAAAGTAGAAAAAGAAAATCATATTTTGTGACAATGCAGTAGATTGTGTTTTCCTTTTTAATTTTTTTAAGAACATATTCTTTTAATCTTTTCCATCACTTCTAGATCCATTACTATATTTTAGGATTTGTATTAGCATTCAAGATTTAACCATTTTTATTCTCTCAAATTAAAAAGACGAGTTTTTTAAATTCTTTCTTTTATCCTATTTTTCATATTATAATATGAAACTTATTCAACTTCCTCTTCTCACCACCATTTATTCCCGACACCAATGCTTCCCCGTTCATTACATGGGAAGTTGCAACAACATGATAGAGTCCCTCCACTTTGGTTTCGCGTGCAAGAGTTTCTAGATTTGAGATTAAGAGAATCGAATGTTTGCAATTTGACCTTTTCTTTTGTACTTTGTTGGGTGTGTATTGTGTTTGGGATTATCTGTTAGTATTTGTGTTTTTATTGTTGGTGAAGAAAGGGGAAAGAAGGGCTACCTTGACGGTAGTTTGAGAGAGAGAAAATCGGAAAGTAAGACCACAACATGAAAGACATGATTGATAATGATGGCATAGGAGGGGAGGTTGTGAGTGCTGCGGTTAAAGTAGGTGTCATCCGTTCAAATTTGGAAAAACATATAAGAAAAAATAAAATAAAGATAAATATCAAAACAAAAAATCAAATGTGTTAAAAGGAAAATTAAAAAAATGAGGATAAAAAATTTAAAAAATGAACGTGGTGGTGGTGGATGAACGATTTCTCTTAAAATTGGAGGATTTGTAATAGATAATCCTAAATTCATTATTTGAAATTACTAATTAATTAACAAATTGTAAGTGTAATTGTTGCAAATTATAAATAGATTAAATTCATAAACGGAAGTAAATTACTAACCGATTTCAGATAATGAATCTGATCCGTCTAATTTTTTAATATTATATCCACGATAAATTTTAATGCTTCACGAGTGTGGGAGAAAAATCAGTACTTCGCCTTAAAATCCACCCAAGTAGTATATCTTTCATGGAATGTCAATTCTGATCGTCCAGTCTCAGTTTATCTTATACGTTTCGTTATTATACAAAAGTGAGAACATTTATTTATTCGAATACTTTTCATCAAAGTGCTAACCGTTGTACAGATGATCACGGCGCCCCCCTCCCGCTATGCAAAGCAATTGTATGAAATATGAACTACAAAGACAATGAAACATTGTTTTAAAAATCAACCCAATGATTAATTTGGTTATGATATTAAATTATTGGATCATTAATTGAACTACGGATTATTAATTGATCGTATGATCTAATTTGTAATAAAAAATATAAAATTTTATATTTATTTTAAAATTTTTTTAATGATATATTAAAATTCAAAAATCTTAAAAAATACAAATAAAATATAAAAAATATAAGTTAAAAAATGATTATTATCTTTAACATTTAACATCAAAGACATCAATAACAATATATATCAATATTCATCCTAAAATGAAAATAATCATATATCACATCAATGTAGATTATAAAATATAAAAAATCAATCCAAAGTTTCAAATCACAATTTTAAAAAAATATCTGGAACCACAATTTTACCTACAACTCAACCATAATTACGACCATTTATAAATTACTTTAACTCAATAAAACTGTAATTGCGGTCACAAGAAATGCCCAATAATAAATGAAAATATCAATTTAACTAAAAATCACACACACAAAAACTAAAATAAAAACAAAATGAAAAAGAAAAAAATAAATTTAGTTGACTCACTTGCGGCTCTAGACAACATTGAAGATGAACTGAGTGCGTATAACAAGGTGGTGGCAACACGACGCCACAATGAGATGAAGGAATGAGAGGTTGGCGAGAGGAGCGACTGAGTGAGACTATGAGAGGAAGAAGGATAGGTCGATAGGATTTTTAAAATTAAAACGGGTTCAAATTGAAACTACATCATTGCAACCACAAGCAGAGAAAATAAAAAAGATAAGTGACCAAGTTCAGGTCGACGAGTCACCGGTTCAACAACAAACCTAACTTAGTCAATCTGAGTCACTCTATATCAAAAACGTAATCGATCGAACTTATGACTAGATTCAATCTAACCACTCGATTACAGTTCGACTGGTCAAAGTGCCCTGAATCGGGTTAAGTTTTAAAATTTTGCATTGAAGAGTGGGGAAATTGGGAAAGAATGATACTAAATGGGAGCTGGAATATGCTACTGGATTAGCTTCCGTAGGATGTTATTCTAATTCGAATTGTGCGACGTACGGGATTCATTTAAAAAACAAATGATACACATAATATAATTAAATAAAATAATTTTACTAAACAACATATTATATTATAAAACTATGTAATATATAAAGAATTAAGATTTTATGTTTGATTATCTTAAAAACATATTTTATGTTTGATTAATATATTATTTAATTATTTATTCCTATAATTTTAATATTTAATATGTTAAAATAGAAAATGAGTAATTTTTATAAGAATGTTATCTGTCTCAAATTTTAAGTTATTAATTAATTGTAAATAAAATTTTAAAATAGTAAGTAGAAAAATCATGTACTGATGATATAAAACAGTTTTCTATTGTATTTAATAACAAATTAACGTTGGTCTAACTTTTAAGGTAATTTTTGTAGATTCAATTATATTGTAAAATTATTTTATATTGTCATTCACTTAAAAATCATTATTGGTGTGATTTTTAAGATAATTATTATAAAAATTAATAAATCACATAAATTATTTTACATCATTAATATATATTCATTAAATTCTAAAATAATACTTAGATTTTTTAAAATTCTTCACTATATTATAATATTATATTAAGTTTCTCATAGAATAATTGATAATATTTATTCAAAATTATCATACAAAACTACGACACGTATTCTAATCATTTTGTGACAAAACGAGGTTAAATTAACTCGTAAATCCCTACATTTTTACCAAATTTTCAGTTAGGTCCCTAATTTTTTTTCTTTTAATTGAGTCCGTGAAATTTTATTTATTTTTTAATTGAGTCGCTTATTTAACTATTGCTATAAAAAAATTAATCACAAAGACCTAATTAGAGTCGTAGATAGGAAATCTGTGCTTCTTGAGTGTGTTGTATGCACAACAAAGTCAGTGAGAGTTTTCTGCAAAGTTTCTTCCTTTTTTGTTCAATTCAACCTAGATATTCATTTATAATTATTTGGCAATGCAAAAAGTTGAAATTTTACAAAAAAAAAAAACTCTCATAATTGACTCAATTATATTTATAACACACACAAGAAGCATTAATTCACTATTTGTACCTCTAATTAAGTATATGTGGTTAATTTTTTATAACAATAATTAGATGAAAGAACCCAATTGAAAAATAAATAAAAGTTTAGGATTCAATTGAAAAATAAATAAATGTTGAAGGACCCAATTAAAAGAAAACAAAGGTTCAAGAACCTAATTGAAAATTTTGTAAAAATATAAGAACCTGCTGAGTAATTAAACCACAAAACTATAATTAATATTTTATAACATTAATGCAAAACAAACTTTTCACATCGACAATCTACATCATTTCTTGGAAACTGATAAAATATGTAAGGTGGTAATGTTATGTAATATTAAGATTAATATTTTAGATTGATTACTAAAGAATTGATGTAAATTTGGATGCCTTTTCATT
The DNA here is from genome assembly GCA_007407185.1 of Glycine tomentella. Taxonomy (NCBI): domain Eukaryota; kingdom Viridiplantae; phylum Streptophyta; class Magnoliopsida; order Fabales; family Fabaceae; genus Glycine; species Glycine tomentella. Next base: position 236,885 of record PYAF01003172.1, on the reverse strand, counting down.
TTTTTTTCTTCAAATCGATCAATATGGACTGATGATATTTGTATAGTCGTATTGTAGATGATACCAATGATTTGTTTGAGATGGATGTGGATGGTGTATTTGAGATGGGTTGCTAACATGTCCAATGTAGACAGTTGGTGTGGTACTGGACTCTTGAGAGTATATTGACTTTAATGTGTTTAGTAGGTTTAGATCCAAACTCTCCTAAGATTGATTTGTGCTTTGGAGTGACTGATACATCATGAAAAATGAATGAATATTTATAAAAGATATTTTGACGTTAAAGTTAATAATAATCCACCAAAATATAATGTATATTAAACATTTTCCATATACAATGGCACTAATAAGTAGTATTTGTGGCTTCTAAAAAATGATAATTTTTTTTTCTTATGAAGTGAAAAAATAACTTTGTTCTATACCGTTGACTTTATACAATGGCTGCCTCTTATAGATAAGACATTTCAGATAGACCTAGCTAGCTATACGGGTTCAACTGTAAGTCCAATTGGTAATTCATAATACTCATATTCAGTCCAAACATGAACTCTAAGCCCTGAAGTGCATACTTTAATTTCTTTCTTTCTTATTCTTGGTTAACATTTGTTATTTCTTTAATTTGGGGCTTTAGGCACTCCTGTTAACAAATAAATAAATAAAAACTTCCAAGTCAACTTTAAGTTGGATCTTGATCATATAATGGGAATGGAAAATCAGTGACTAATCAATCTTTAGGGGTAAAAAGACAACATACTATAACACATAAATATGGACTCCCTTTATTGCCTAGCTTTTTTATTGTTCCATCAGTAAAAATGTAACCAAATTACCCCAAAGGAGAAGTTTGTTTAGGTACTATATATATTTTGAAAACTTGATTGTCCAGCACTTGTCCCTTAGTGAAAAGACATGTATTAGTCAAGTAACTTAAGTTCAACACTCGATGAACGCCAAACGAATCACCGAGACATTGTGTGACCTATGCATGTGTCGTGGAGAGGCATGAGCCCTAAGCAGACCAGGCTAAAAGTGCAAAATTATGATGTGGCCCATAATATCAGTGGTCCCAATGAATGATGGCCTTTTATTTTTGGTCAGATCCCAAGTATGGTTGGAAGCCATATTCTGTTTCTGAATTAGTGGGCCTGGAATTTACGAGTCTGGAGCAACAGGAATTCAGAATTTCCTGAGTACTTACTGCCTGGGATGTTGCTACTGACATATTTCATATCTACTTGCCTGAACATTTCTTAGCCAATTGAATTGAATTAAAATAGACATCCACGGACCAAAAAAGAAAAAACAAATCAAATAAACATCAACTGGAATTGTATTTTTCTATTTATGATGATAGTTTTTTTTTTAACAAATTTATGATAATAGTTGAAGACCCTTTCAAATATCATCATTATGTTTTTTTTAAGGAAAATATCATCATTATGTTAGTTTGGTTGAAATTGGATTTAAATCTCTTAAATAAATTTTTTAATTTGAATCTTATAAATAGAAAAAAAAATAATTGATAAATTTAAAGATAGTCAGTCAGAATTCATAACAAAAATTTTTCATTAATAAAATTATAGATATTATACTTCACACGTATAATATGTTTAAAAAAGCAGAGCCTTCAAACAATAAATTAGAACAAATCTTTATGTTTTCAATGATTATTGAGAGATAAATTCATTTACGAAATGTACATATGCAATAAGACTTGAATTCTCTAAACTAAAGATGTTATAACAATTGAATAAAAATAAAAATTAATAGTTAAATTCAGATAACCACATAATTTATTATATAAAAATATAGGTCATACACTAACAATATAAAAATATTTTATATTATTTATACATAATCATTAAACTCTTATTATATATTTATATATACATTTAATTATAATCTCAAATGTTAATTTTTCATTCTATAGTTATAATTTCTTATTTAACTCCCTAAAATATTTTAGAAGATTTAAATTTTTTAAACATAAGTAACAAGTTATGTGGGCACTGTATGAATATTTTTTAGTTTAATTAAATAAAATACTTAATGTACTGAAATAGCCAAAAAGACTCCTTCGTCAACCTACTATGTCGGAAGTCTTCGGCTTACCACCTCCCTATGCCAAATATATCTCGACCCATACATTGACAAGGGAAATGGAATTGAAAAAATATGTAAATGTTTTATTTCTCTCGTTTATTGTATTTTAAAAGATCACAGTCTAATAAATATTTAATCAACTATATATCTACAATGTAGAATAATAATTAAAAAGACTGTACTTCTAATTGTAAATAATTCTTAATATTAATTTAAGGAAATATTAATATATTTAAAATATTTTATAAAAATATTTATAAAACAATATTTATCTGTGCATGGTTTGGGTCACCCACTCTAATTGAATGTAAAGAATGATATTTATCTTATTTAATCTCAACATCAATTATGTTTATTATCAGATAATCTTAGGTAATCATTCTTTAATTAAGAGATAAGGTACATAAACCTTAAAATTATAAAATTTTATGTATAAAATAAATTAATTCTACGAGTTAGAAACTTTATTTATATTATTCTTTTTTGTTTTTTATTCATTATAACGTTCTACTGACTTAAGTATGAAAGTGTTTTTACAGAAATTTTGTTACCTATCTTGAGAAGGAAGAAGGTCAAATACAACAAATAAAGAAGAGAAGCTATCGCGGCAATAACGGGAAAAAGTATCTAGAATCCTTGAATAGGTGCACTTAATACAAGAGAAATTGTGTGATTAAATAAAAAAGGATAATTCTTTTAAAAAAAAAATCATTTGGCCGTGAGTATCTAAATTTATAATATTAAACTAAGTTGTGTAAAATTATTTGTTGAAAAATTATTAATAAGTTTTTCTAGTATGGAAATTCAGATGTCATATTTTCATTTGCTGATAATATATTAAGTTGTAATTAAAAAGTAGAATGAAAACTGTAAAGGCTATATTGGTAAACATACCAGTGCGTAAATCATACTTGGACGATATTAGGTAAGCATTGGTGTAACGACGAGAAACAATAGGCCATGTGAAATGACTGAAAAGTTTTGGTTGACATAGACCTGATGTCTGTCAATGCTAATTTATCTGCACACATATATGCCATTCTAAGGAGACAATGACGGTACTGCTACAGTTGTGGAAAAAAATTGTCGAAATGTCACGAGAGAGAAACTAAATATCAAATTGTCACGCGGTATAATTCGTTGAACCCTCTAACGAATTATGGGCACTGATGTGGCGTCAGGATAGTGGCCACATAATTCGCTGGGCAGGGTAGCGAATTACGTGGTCAATGCGTCAGACTGCACACTGACAGAGCAGGACACGTGACAGTACCCCCTTAATTTGCTGGGACCATAGCGAATTATGCCACGTAATTTGCTACCCCTAGCGAATTACGTGGCAGTTGATGTAGAATTTATGACGTGGCCATAATTCGCTTGGGGCCCCAGCTAATTATGCCACGTAAACCCTATTTTAAACGCTGGTCCCTCCCTCTCAATTTTTTTTACTTTCACTCTTCCCTCTCCATTCTTCCTCCCTCATTTTTTCTACTGCTGCGTTTTTTTTACTCTCTATCCATCCTTCAATTTTTTTTTCCTACATTCTTCATCCATCATTTGGTTCTTGTTGTTACAAGTAAGTTGTGTTTTTATATTATTTTATTTATTATTTATTTTGTGGTTATATTTTTATTAATATATAGATGTTAGGGTTGAAACATTAGGATAGAGAATATGTTGTTTTAGGATAGATGATGGTTTTTGTTTGATGATATTTGACCATTATATGTAGCTTTTAATTTTTGATCATTTTATTTGTTATTGATTATATTCTAATTATTTTATTAATATATAGATATTAGGGTTGAAACATTAGGGTAGAGGATATGTTGTTTTAGGATAGATGATGGTGTTTGTTTGACGATATTTGACCATTATATGTTGCTTTTAATTTTTGATCATTTTATTTGTTATTGATTATATTGTAATTATTTTATTAAGATATAGACATTATGGTTGAAACGTGAAGTTAGAGGATATGTAGTTTAAAAATAGAATTGTTATTTTTTATGATAAATGGTAGTTTTTATTTGTTATTAATATATAGATATTAGGATTCAAACATTAGGATTAAAACATTAGGTTACATGATATCTAATTTAAAAATAGAATTGTTAATTTGTAGGATAGATGATAGGTTTTATTTGTTATTATTTTATTAGGTTTTAAACATAAAATTTGAAACATGAAGTTTAAGGATTTTTATTTACAAATTAATTATTGGTTATTTTATTTGATTATTTATTTTTGTATGAATAATTAGTATATCTATATATATAATTTTTGTAGAGGTCATTTTTGTCATAGTTTTTATCGTTATAATAATTATAATAATTTGTTATTTTGTAGTGTTTTTACTATTTTATATTTTAGTTTTTATAAATAAATTATAATTTTTATTTATTTATTGTTTTGAATCCTAATATCTATATATTAATAAC
>PYAF01003172.1:201640-222526 GCA_007407185.1 Glycine tomentella | reverse complement strand
AATCACTAGTATTTGTTCTAAAATATTATATTTTACATCCCATAATTTTATATTTTGCACCCTCTAATTTTATGTATTTGAAATTCCTTATCTGTTCACATGTAAGAATAAGTAAATATACCATCTTATTTTAATAAAATGCAAAAAAATATCATATTTTGCATCCCATAATTTTATATTTTGAACCCCTTAATTTTATATATTTGAATCTCCTTATCAGTTTACATGTAAGAGTAAATAAATGCACCATCTTTTTTAATAAAATGCAAATATTTATGTTAAAACTTCATATTTTATTTATCTTATCTTCGTATTTGAATTCAACTATTCCATATAATAATGACAATTATCAATTTTTATTTTTTAAATAAATTGCCCCCACTGATCCAAGATCCTAAATCCGCCACTATATATATATATATATATATATATATATATATATATATATATTAAACTAGAGCTTAATGTCTCGGATTCAATAAAATAAATAGAAAATTTTAAAGTCTCATATATTAAGTGCTTGTTTGTTTTAGAATTTCATAAAACAGGCTTTAAACCATTAATCTATATATTGTAGGTCACTAACAAAGTTAAATCATTCTACTACGTATAACACTGAAACTTGTCACCTTAGAGATTGATGATGTTAGCTTTGAGGTATTTCTGGATCATTTGTAGAGATTGAAAATTTTCTTATTTTCTTATTTTTTCAATTTTTATATTTTTTGAATTTTTAGAATTATTATTTTAATTTGTCAAGTAGACTGTACAACTAAAGCCAACCCAATTAAGGTTGGTCAGATTGGGTTACTTAAAAAACAATCAAACTTTGTCTGTATTAGATTGGATCTTAAATTGTTCCAATCTAATAAAATTAAGTCATTTATACTCCTAATTAAATTTGTTTGTAATTTAAATTTTTAAAATTACTTTTAAAATTCTTAGGACTATTTTTTTTCCACTGAATTACTTCTCACCCAGATATTTAATGTAGGAAGAGAGAGTAATAGTGTAGTTTTAATTTTTAAAACTAAATTCTTTAATTCTCTAATTCTCAAATGAGAGAGAAAGAGACATTTCATAGCATTTAACAATTTGCGGAAAAAAATAATTAAAATATTTTGGTCAATAAATAATTAATATAAGAAAAAATTACTGACGAAAAAATATTTATATAAAGCTAGTTTAAAGTATATGAACCAGTATAAATTACAATCCAATAAATCTATTAGTGTAAATGTGTGATATTCCATTTGGGTTGGATTCATTAACTTAAAAACTCATGAATCCATGACCAAAACCAATTATAAATGTACAAATTAATTTAAAGTCCAACTTATTACTCAACCCAATTTGTTAAAATGTAATTGTGTTGATGGAATTTGTAATTCAAGATCAACCCACTTACACTCCTAATATAAATTAAGATATAAAATAAAAAACTTAAAATTTCTATCCATGTAATTTTTTAATATATAAAAGTAAAATAAAAATTATGTTTAAATATAAAAAGACAAATTTGACTTATCTAAAATAATGAACTGCACTTAAAAAAATAAATTGTATTTTCAATTGTTAATTAGAAAATTAACAATTTGTGATAAAGTTAAATATATATATTTATAACACAATTTACAATTAGTTATAATTGGTAAAAGTGGACACTTTATACTCTTACTTTTTAGTCCACTTTTCTTCATTCAGCTTCCCATTCTCCACTACACATACATGGTTACAACTTACAATATCAAAATTTTCTTTTCCCCTTCTAGTTTGACCGGTTATTCTTGACCTTGTTATAACTGGTCTGTTTCATGTGCTGTCATGAATTGACGATAAATGATTCCTGCCCCGAGTTTGTAAACATCCATACACGAAGCTAGTGAAAAATGGCATCCCTGCCTCTAACTCTGTCTAGAAGTACGCATTTTTAAATATACCCAATCAAAGTCAGGCTTTTTTTTTTTTTTTTTTTATAGAAAAGGGTTGTTTTTAAATTTTTCTTATAAAATTTAAATAAATTAGGGTAAATTTAAAAGTAGTAACACCTATTATGATATTTGTTTTTTATTTAAATTTTTTAAAATAATATCATAAATTTCTTTATAATTTTAGTGTATTTTTTTTCAGTTTACGACTTCAAATTCATAATTCATTTTGGATTTTTTAAGTCATAAATAGATTTACAACTTCTAAATCATAAGTTTTTTTTTATAACTTTAAAGTTGTATATTTTTTTATTTTAAATTTTATAATTCTTGTTATTTGTTATAGTTTTTTGTTTAACTTTTTGTTTTTGGGTATATAACTTTAACTCTCTTTTTTTAATAAATTTAATATTTCTTCATTGTTTTATTTTTAATTTTGTTTAAATTTTTAAAATTATAAAATTAATTTAATTTAATTATTTAAAAATGCAAGTAATTTAAATTTTTTATATATTTTTTATATCATTTTACTTAATATTTTATTAATTTATGTTATAATTATTTTTTACTATATTTATTTATTTAATTTTCTATTTTTTAGTAATGTTAGGATTTATATTTTAATAGACTTAAATTTAGATGAAAATATTTCGTTATTAATATTAACTTATAATATATCAAATAAGATTTATTATTTTTGATTTTGTTTAAAAATTATAATTATCATTATCTTAATTAATCATTTGTTACAGTAATATTAATTAACGTTGGTTTCAGAAAACTAAAAAATAAAAAATCTTTTATAATTTTAAAAGGTAAATTTAATCAAAATAAAATAAATAAAAATATAATTAGACACATGAATCGATTAACATGCGATGATTTGGCTTCATATTATACTCTCGAGAATCATCATGTTGAAATTTCATTTAACTGAATTTCTACATATTTGATTTTATGTTAAAAGCTTGATTTTGGATCCAGAATTAATTCTAAACTAAAATGATGTTAAAGTAATTTTTGCTTTATATAAAAAAAATTATACTAAATTTTATTACAAATTTGATTTTATAATAAAAATTTCAAATATAAATTATCATTTCAAACTCAATTTTATAAAATAAGTTTACTCAAAAAAATTTTCTAACACTGATCTAAACACACACTAAAAGGGATAGTTTTGTCTCACATAATAATTTTACTCATTCAAATAAAATTGTCTATTATTAATAATACATGTGATTTGTATAAAGAAAATAAAAGGACAAATTTGATGGTGGATATATTAATATCAATAAGGTTTAATTAACAATGTGATCCCTATAGTTACAACTTTCCTTTTCAATCACTATAGTCTAAAACATCATATTGATTCAAATAATTACTATTTTTTTACCCTTCTTTTAGTTATCTTTGTCAAGTGTTAACTAACACAGTTTGAAATAAACATAACATGACTCATTGAAATTCATATTTATTTTAAAAAATGTTTGTTGACACTTATTGACGAGGATCGAGAAAAATAAGAAGTATAGGAATCAAAATTGGATTTCCCAAACTATAGAAACTAAAAGAAAAAATGGTTACAATTATAAAAATTAAATGAATAATTGAACCTATTAATAATTTTTTAAATGTAAAATTTTTATATACTGCAATCTTAAAACTACAAATATCAGCTATATTAATACTTAGGTACTATACACATTAATTTCTTTAAAAACCTAATCTACCTTTGTAGTGTTCAGGATCAAAATAAATTTTTTTAATTAATTGAGAACTAGTATGTCAGCCATTAATTTTTTCTTTCTTTCTGAAACTACCGATTATGGAGGCTCGATGTAGAATAAAATTTAAAGAAGCGACAGGTAAGAGATTATTGACAGTTGTGCATAATATTAAAAAGGGTTGTTTCCTCATTAACTCTCACTCAGTGCCAGTCCATATGCCAGCCAGTTTGGAAATATATAATAATTTTTCTTTTCCAAACCCCATTAAAACATTTGGAGCACCACCTTGCTTTCACACACAGCTTGTCACTCAGAAGTGAGATCTCTCTCATTCACTCATCTCCCACTCCTCCCAATCCACTCTCATGATATAATTAATTGACTCATCGTTGTCATCAACAACAACATTTGTTATCCTATCTGACTCCAACACGATTGTCTTCTCTACGAGCTAGTAACAATGCAAGACGCAATTGGGATTCCAGCATGCTTCTCTTCTGCATTGAAATCAAGTGATGATCACACAACCGTGACCCGTTCAGGCCAGAGCGTGCACATGTTCGTGTACAGAACAAAGATTGCTGACCAGTGCCGCTTGATCACCATCACATGGTGCAAAAACATGATACTCCATGGGCTTTCAGTGTCAGTGGAAGGCCCAGAAGGAAAGGCCCAATACTGCTGCAAGGTGGAGCTGAAGCCATGGTACTTTTGGAGAAAACAAGGTTCCAAGCGCTTCATCGTACACGGTAACAAACCCGTTGACGTTTTCTGGGACCTTAAAGGTGCAAAATTCAACGGCGAGACAGAACCAACCTCGGAGTATTACGTTGCCGTGGTGTGCGACCAAGAGGTCGTGCTTCTGATCGGAGATTTAAAAAAAGAAGCTTATAGAAGAACTGGGTGCAGACCAGCACTCATTGACCCAATTCTGGTTTCGAAAAAAGAACACATTTTTGGGAAGAGAAAGTTCTCTACAAGAGCCAAGTTTCACGAGAAGGGTAGGTGCCATGAGATCTCAATTGAGTGCAAGAACAAGAGCAACAACATTACAGGAGACGGAGATAAGATTCAGCCAGAGATGGAGATAAGACTCGATGGGCACGTGGTGATCCACGTGAAGCGCTTGCAATGGAAGTTTAGAGGGAACGAGTCGATTCATCTCAACAAGATGAGAGTGGAGGTGTATTGGGACGTTCACGATTGGCTCTTCAGCCCTGGTTTGAAACATGCTTTGTTTATTTTTAAGCCTGTTTTATCATCATCGAATATTTCTATGTCATCATCACATTCAATTTCATCATCTCCATCACCGTTATCGTTATCATTCTCATCATCATCAACACCGCTATCCACTCAAACGGGTAGTTCTGGGTCGCTGGAGGGGTTTAGTGTCAGCGAGGCTTCAGAGTTTTGCTTGTTTCTATATGCTTGGAAGGTTGAATAGTGAAAATTGAGATTTTTATTTTTTACTTAAATGTGAGTCTTTTTCACATTCACGCTTGTATTCCAATCATGTCACGGTGTCAGCATAACGGTATTATTGTTATTGATTGTATCATCAACGGGGGAAAATAACGTTGGAAGAAAATGACTTGGGGGCTCTTCAAGTTATGGAAAAGAATGCAAAATGGTGACGATGATGTTGTTGAGATTGGTTTGGGACATGAAAGAAAGAAAGAAAGAAAGAGTGGGAGAGAGATTTGGATTGAGAAGAATGCAAAATGGTGGGGCCCAGAGAGTTAGTTACAGCTGGGGTTGAACAATTGCGCGCATAAATGGACAAAACGGATTGAATCGCACACACATGCCCAATAATTCTCCATGCGTCCACGTCAATCTACATCTGTCATCTACTGCTTTGGGAATTCTTTATCTCTCTCTCTCTCTCTCTCGATCTGATCTTGAGAATCGAACTATGTATATGTAATATATGTTTCTTTCTTTTAAAATTTATCAACCTGTATGTTATGTAAAGCATATATAACATAAATATATAGACATTATTTATTGAACTAAATGTCTGAATTTGCCCATGAAAGGCTCTTGCATGTGACTCAATTCCCGTGAAGAACGGGTGTTTGGTGGTGGTGATATAGAAATGTAAAAACGCAAGAAGGCAAAATCCCATAGTGTACGATAGTAACTAGTAAGGAAGGTTGATAAGAAAGGAAAAGTTTTGTTTCAATTAAAATTAGATTTTAATTTAATAGTTAACATTGATTTTAATGTTGTGTTTTACCTTTTCTTTGGGTAGAAAATGTTAAGTTTTATTGTATTAATTGTTGAAATAAAACTTAAAATTTAAATAAAAACATTCAAGAAATCGCACATAAATTTTATCTAACTAAAAATATTGTAAAAAGTTTACATATTTTTATGCTTGATATGTATCGATAAATTTATGACACGTCTTTTGATGTTTTACTATCCTTTTGGGAAATTTATGCAAATATTTTTAGTAAGGATTTTATAATTTTTTTCACATGTTTTTTTTCCAAATATTTCGTCACCTTTACTTTTAAAGCAATTCAATTGGTTTTTAATTGAAACAAAACTTTTCCTTTCTTGAGCAAAATTTATTTTTTTTATTGAAATCTCCAATTCTTGAAGAAAATCTATTTTTTTATTGACTTTCTTCTAACAATGAGTATAAAAAGATTTTTTATTTTCTCAATGCTTTTTCCTATGTCCTGATACGTGGGACCTTATATATTGATCCAAGATACAAATAATAAGGCTTATCCATTCCTAAGTCTAAATCAATTACAACATTGGTTAGCTATTGTTATGATAAGAAGAAAAAAATATCACGGGGTGTATGTTTTTTAAATATGGGATTGGTTTTCCTTGCCTGGTTTAGGAGCTTGTTCTAAATGCTTTGTGTTCTTATACAATTAAAAATATTACTTTGTACTTCATTGAAGAGTTTCTGAATCTGGTTATTGGTTAATTGACATAAAAGTCAACTCGTTAATATGCTTTGTACTTTGCTAGCTGCAATATATATTGAACACATTTTACTTAACCTTTTTTTAAATTTTTTTTTATATAGTTGCAATGGATGATATACCCAAATTTTAAAAAGTGGAGGATGTATGTGCACATGTTAGCCATGTATGTTGCTGGATTTTTTTTCCTTAAATTTCATCTTAAGGGACAATTATGAAAGAAGAGCGATGAATGAAAGAGCTTTAGCTAGGCATGAGTCACGAAGGGATGTTTTGAACTCTATCACTAATACAAGTGACTCATATTGCATGAGAACTAAGAATGTGCAGAAACTCATTTGCACATCTTAGTGAGATTTTAAGAGTACAATGCAGATTAGTGCAACTTAAACAAGTGACTGCCAATTAGCAAGTCACAACTTTTTTAAATATACTTACACATCACTCCAAAAATAGGAATATCCAAGTTATATTCTTTAGATCAGGATAAAAATTAGCAGGTATTGTTATAGAGTGTGGACAACAATTTTGAGGTTGCAAAATGACTTACTTGCTAAACCAGAACTGATTCCTCAAGATTGTACTTATGACAGATGGATATGGTTTAAGGTAGTACATTTTTCAATAAAACATATAATTAGGATAACCAGTATACTTTATGCAACTTGTTTAATTATGATTCAATCTTATGTTGAACTTTTAGGGATGCTTAGGGGCTTTAGATTGGACTTACATAGCCGTTACACCAATTGCTTCTGACACACCTAGATATTGAACAAGGAAAGACGGACTTGCAACAAATGTCTTGGGTGTTTGTACTAGAGATATGAAATTTATATATGTACTAGCAGGATGGGAAGGATCGGCTTTAGACTCTAGAATATTATGTGATGCGATAAACAGGCAAAATGGATTGGTTGTTCCAGTTGGTATAAAAAATTTAATCTTCTTTTATTAATGTTAATGTCTTTTTGAAAATTGTAAAATTCCATATCTTACAATAATTTTATCAGAAATTTAGTTTCATATTATCTTGTTGATGGTGGTTATACTAATGGAGAAGGCTTTTCTTGCCCCATATAGAGGCAAACAATATCATTTGCAAGAATTGGGTAGTGGTCGATGTGCACCTCAAAATTGCAAAGAGATTTAATAATAGGCATGCTCGGGCAAGGAATGTAATAGAAAGATGTTTTGGCCTCTTGAAGAAACAATGGACTATATTAAGAAGCCCTTCATTTTATCCCATTAAAATTCAATGCCGAATGATCCTTGCTTGTTGTTTATTGCATAACTTTATCCTTATGAACATGGAATTAGATTGAGAAGAATTTACTCCATTTGCATATAATGAGGTACTCATCGATGAGGAGCCAATCAATTTAGTTGGAACTGTTGAGCCTAACAATGAAAGGACTCAAATGAGAAATACACTTGCAAAAGAAATGCTAATGGACTGGAGAAATAGACGTAGAAATTAATAAGCAAGTAGTTTAGTTATAATTTCTATATGAAATAAAAGGTTGAGTTGAAGTTGTTTGGATTTTTTATTTATAGTATAATGTATGCACCTTTATGTCTATTTATTTTGGTGACGTGTTATTTAATCTTATTCTACTTCTTTAAAATGTTCATTATTAAAATCTTTCAATGTTGCAGTCTTTAGTGATGGAAAGTGCAGGTGAGAATACTAGTCAATAACCAATAGGTAACTTAAGAGTCAGACGTAATTGGACTGAACTTGAAGAGGAAATCTTGCTCACTATACTAGAGATGGTGGTGGCTGGCAAAAAAGGAGAGAATGGGACATTCAAGTCTGGCACTCATGAAGAAGTTTGTAAGAGGATGAAAGAGAAGATTTTTGGAATTATTATAAACTCCAAACAAGTCTTTAACAAGATGAAAAGGTAGTCAACAAAGCTTAATGATGTTGTTGACATGATGAGCACCAATGGGTTTGGATGGGGGATGATGCAATAAAGTGTGCCACTTGTGACGACAATCAAGTCTTATCTGAGTATTTGGAGGTATTTAACTTTCTAGTTTAAGTTCATTGTTTTGTTATCAATATTTTTATTTATTTATATGGTATTTGTTTTCTGTTTTTTATGCCTTGCAGAAGCATCCCAAAATTGGCAATCATGTCAATAGAGTTTGAAAGGTTGCAAGGTATATTTGGCAAAGATTGTGCAAATGGTCGTGTGGCTGAAAGTGCAGCAGATGCAATGAAAAATGATATTGGTGAGAATCAAGTTGATGATGAGGATTGGCTACAACATGATAATTCACCTCCATCTAGTGGAAATACTTCATCAAGAGGTGAACATGCTTCTACTGGGCCACCTCCTAAACACCAACGCATTGCTTAATTAACTACCAGATTTATTAAAAGTTTCAATGAAAAAATAGATGCAGTGATGACTGAGTTTGGAAAGATTGCAGACAAAATGCTAGACTATTCAGAGGTGGATCCTTCAAAAAAAAAAGATTTGGTTGAAGAGGTGAACAAATTAGGATTACCTGAAGAACATGAAATTGACTTGGCTTTAAAGTTTTCAGAAAATCCAGAATATGTCAAGTTTTTTTGGGAGTTCCAAGGCAAGCGAAGAATGACTTATGTGAAGAAGTTAATAGGAATTTGTTAGTGAAGCAGAAGTTGATGATATTTAAATAAGCTATATGGCAAGAAAAATAAATAATTGGTTTCAAGTATCTCTATAGTTTTAATATTATTAGTACTAGATTCTCTTGAATAAAGTATGTCAGGTATGAATAATTGTGTATTCACAAAACCTATATTAATAGGTGACTTTATTTTTAGTTAATTATTGAATAATAAATTTATTTCTGACGTTGAATATTATTCTGAGTTCTAAATTTTGCTTCACCTTAGTGCTGACTTTCATGTATTATGCAGAGTATTTCCATTCTGCAATGGATTTGTGCAAATAAATTAGTTCTTTAATTTTGTTTAGTTGGAAAGTTATTTGCTTCTTTTGCTTTTATTGTATGTGTCATGTAGGATGCTCAAGGACAAAGAAGAATATGATATATATCTATGCATAGTATTTCACCTCAGTTGGAAAGTTGTTTGCTCTTTTGGTTTTGTTGTATGTATCGATTTTGGCCAATGACATTCGTACAAGGATATATTTTTTCATTAGTATTTTGTGAGGCTATGACACAACGCACATGTGTTGTTGTTTCTGGATTAGGTGATTGACACATCTTGCAACACTTACTGCCTCTCTTGTTGCTTCACATCATTAACATTTATCTCTCTTTTCTTTTTATATATCTTGTTGGTGTCTACACATATGACTTTCTATTGTTTCTCATATACTCAGATATATATATATATATATATATATATATATATATATATATATATATATGTATATATATATATATATATATATATCATATTCTTCCTTGTCCTTGAGTTCCAATGTGTCTTCGAAATAAGAATGACATGGGACTTTAAAGTACTAAGCATTGCATAACACCTATCAATTTATTTATCAACAAGTTTCAAAACAACATCTTACAAAGGCTTTGCTTGCTTTATATTTGTCATAAACTTTTGACTAAACGAGGTGCAATATGGTAGAAAGAACCACTTATGAGTAAACAAGTTACAATATGTGCTATACAACTTGAGATTTAAATTACATATTTAAAATAAAAAAAGTTCTCATAAGAAATCTCCTATAGATAAAGAACTGAATGTAGAAATCCTCATTCTCTTCAACATTTTGTTCTTTGCAATGAAAGAGATGCATAGGCCTTTTAATTTTTTCCAAGCTTAGTGCAGGAAATTCTTCATTGGATCATCAATGTGTACTTTGTTCTTCCTGTATGCCTCCATTATTCTCTACAGTCACCTGCAGACAACATTGAAGTGATTTTCAAAAGTGAAAGAGCACCAAAATTAACCAATCAACACAAAATAAGTAGAAATGCCTGAATATTTACATCTCAAAAGATCCTAAAATATATATATTTTACTCTAGAAATGAACCTCCATTTAGCAAGAAATTACACGCAATATTTAGCTTGAATCGATGAACCTCCCTAGGACAGGTTTTAATCTTTTTAGACTAGGAAATCTAACTTTTTTACCCATCTTCGACTTCCTCTTTTGAGACTTAAACTATGGAGAAAGCTAGCTTTAGATCATGGGCATTTTGAAGAAAATTTTGATCCGAAGTTAGGACTTCCTCAGGATTGTCTTCCATATCGCCCCAAAATTTAGAAAGGATCCTTAATTCATGTTGCATTGATGCTGGCATATTATCAGCTTGGGAATCATGATTGATATCAATATGTTATGGCTCAATCATTAGCTCTTGGTCAATGTTATCAACGTAGACAATAAACAATGAAATACGTTCTTGCATTTAGCATTATGAACTCTTCATTGCAAAGACCCAACAAGTCAATTTCATTGCCCAAAATCCAAAAGCCTTGTCTGGCATCAAATTTCAAAAGCAAAACACACATTTAACAAATGCAACATAATCTAACAGAGAAATATTAAATACAAATTCAATCTTTACAAGACCCCCCCTCCCCCCAAAAAAAAGTGCCCACATGAGAAACCTATGCTTTAGAGAAGTGGTCACAACTTTTGAAGAGTACATTAAACTGATCTAGAAAATGAAACCAAACAAAGGATCTATTTAGTTAGGATACTTATCAAAGTTGCATTTCAACATTCCATTTTTGTCTAAAAAAAAATCAGATTTACTGGAGGGATATACCAAGTCAAAATAATAGAAGAAACCATGACAAGGATAATAGATTTGGTTGTAGACTTTGGAAATAGGAAAACTCGAATGGGGCAAGATCATCCCCAGAGGGTGATGTGGCAATGGATCTCGAATCCTTTTCTTCTAAATGTTTTGAACATTTCGAAGATCTTGTTGAGGGAGACACCACCAAGGGTGGAATTGGAAATGCTCGCCAGAGACAATACACATAGGAATAGACGATTAAGTACCTGACAGATAATATCCAAGAAAAAGAAGATCTGGATGGACAAGACAAAGGATAATAAAGTTGTGTCAGACGGAAAAAGATTTCTAAGGAAAGAAGGAATTAGGCAGGAATATGTGCGAATCAGCTGCACAAGAAGACTTCATCCAAACGTAATTACAAGTGAAGATGTAGCAAACAGTGTTTTTTCCAGTATAGAAGGAAGTAGGTCTAGGCTCGATGATAACACCATATCGTACCTTTGTGGGAACTTAAAAGTAGGTAGGGTTCAGAGAAATTTGAATGTTTAAGGGGAAGTTGGGCAAGTCAGTCATGTAAGTAAAGGAAAAAATGAGATTGGGCTTGAATGATATGATGAAGAGCACAAGGCCCATTTGAAAATGGAGTTGAACCATGGTGATAAAAATAACAAGTGGGCTTATAACAACATAACACGAATGGCCACAATCAAGTGGTGGGTCAACATAAATGTCCTCTTCATTCAGTCATGTAGCCACGAGTTCGGGTGACTTTAAAAGTCCATTAAATTTGGACGATGCAACTAGATGATTAGGAGAAGGTTCTTTTGTTACTGGGCCAACACAAGATGAAACCAAGATAGATGGATTGATAAAAAAAAAAACAGTTAGACAAGTAGAGAAAGAACAAAGTTTAAGTCTGACTCCATCTAAATCACGTGATGAATTGTACAAAGAGAAGGGTGACACTACAGTAGAGAGCCACATTTTGGGTTATGAAGAAGTATAAGAGATACAATATGAGACAAGGATTCACTAAAGTCGCCCTGATAGTGTATAAAAAAACACTAAGTCCAACCAGTGATTCAATTGTGGGTACAAGGTCACCTTGCAAGTTTGAAAGTATCTCATTGAGTAACATTTGTCAGATACAAATATTTAGAACTGCAGCAAAATATTTTTGTTAAGGAGTGATCCTATTGAAGCACAAAACTATGGGAACCGGGGACAACTTTGGGAGTGACATTTGAAGGCTAGGAAATAGATATTGTTTCAAAATTTGTGACCATGGAAGAAAGGGATAAGAAGGAAAATAGAACTAAAGGCAGATGGACAAAACAAAGGGGTAAGCAAGCTCATCAATGAAGATATTATCATATAATGTGGGGTTTGTTGGGAGAATAAAATGGAAGTTTATCAAGCAGCTAGTGTTTAAAGAAGAAGCTCAGCTGTTATGTACTCAAGAAACCAGGAGAAATAAATCTTGAAATTTGTGGGAACATTGTGAGGGTGATATGGGGATTGAATGGTTTCATAACTCTGCTATTAATTCGGTTGGAGGGATACTCGATGGTGGCAAAAAGAAATCTTGGAAATCATAAATCTATATATGGGTGTTGGTTTCTTATTAGTAGAAGGGGTGTGTAAGGAAGGTTCATGTGGCATTACCATTGTTAATGCCTACTTGTTGTATGATTTGCTTAGTACGAGGAGAGTGTGGGAGGAGATAAAAAAAATAAAGAAAGTAGTAGTTCTGAAATTTGGTGTATGGTGGGAGATTTCAATTGTATAAGAGGTGCAAGTGAGAGGAAAGGCGAAGTGGTGGATAATCTTGGAAGGGGGGAGAGATAAGAGTTTGATCAAATTCATTATGGATATGGGATTAGAAATATTCCATTGGAGGGGAGAAAATTTACTTGGTTTAGACCAAATGAAAAAAGCTATGAGTAGAATCAATAAATTCTTGGTGAATAGGGAATGAATTAGCAATTGGTTGGGGTCCACACAACATTTCTTAGAGAGAAATATTTTAGATCATTGTCCTTTGATCTTGAAGAATACCATAATGGATTGGGTCGAAATATTTTTTATGTAATGGAATGTTGGTTCCAAGACAAAATATTTGTGCAATTTGTAGGTGATGCTTGGAAGAGGTTGGATGTACAAGGGTGGGGTTCATATGTTCTCAAAGAGAAATTTAAAGGGATAAAGAAATAATTGAAAGTGTGGAAGAAAGATGTGTTTGGCAATTTAGAGGTGAGGTACAAGGAGATTCAAAATGAGTTGAATGTTATTGAAGAAAAAGGGGAAAATGTTATGTTGAGTGATGAGGAAAAGAAAAGGAAGATAGAGTTGCAAGAACTATTTTGGAAAGTGAACAATTAAAGTGAGTCCATTATTCGACAAAAGGAAATATTGAAACGAGATATGGAAGGTTATTGTAATTCAAATTTTTTCCATAATGCTGTAAATTGGAGGAGAAAGAAAAGCTTGATTAGAGGACTCTCTATAAATGGTTGTTAGGTAGATGATCCAAGGCGAATCAAAGAAGAGGCAAAAAGGTTCTTTGAAAAGAAAGGTTCTTTGTTGATGGTGGGAGGAGACCAAAGCTTGATGGTGTTTTTTAATCAAATTTATGAACAAGACAATGATATGCTTTCAAGGATGTTTGATGAGGTAGAGATTAAAGAGGCAGTGTGGGAGTAGGGAAGCTTGAAGTGCCTGGGATTGAATGATGTTAATTTCAAATTTATTAAAAAAATTTGGCACTTGATGAAGGATGATGTGAAGAGGTTCATTGATAACTTTCACCAAAATGGTAGTCTTATGAAAGGTTGTAATGCCTTTTTTGTTACCCTTATACCAAAGGTGGAGGATCCCCAAAACTTGTAGGAGTTTAGGCCTGTTTATCTTGTGGGGTATATGTATAAGATCTTGGCAAATAGATTAAAAAAGGTGTTCAATGAGTTATTGATATAAAAAAAAACATAAGTGTTTTCTTAGTTGGGATTTTTTTTTTTTTTTTATAATAGTGTTGTGGTTTCATATGAGGTGATTGATGAAGCTAAAAGGAAAAAAAAGGGAGAAGTGTCTTATCTTTAAGGTTGATTTTGAAAATGCATATGATTTTGTATGTTGGGATTTTGTGCTTTACATGCTTTAAAGATTGGGGTTCAAGGAGTGGTGGACTATGTGGATCAAGAGTTGATTGTCTACTAGCATGGTTTTGGTCCTTATAAATGGATGCCCATTTTATGAATTCAAATTAAATAAGAGGCTTAGGCAAGAGAATCAATTGATACCATTTGTCTTTATCATTGTGACAGAGGACTTGAGTGGGTTGATGAAGGAAGCAACTTCAAGAGAATTGTTTTCTAGTTTTCGAGTTGGGAAAAGAGAGGTTGAGGTTAATTTTTTACAATATGGGAATGATACTATAATTTTGGGAGAGGTTTCTTTTCAAAATGTTGTGATCATCAAGAACAGTATGAGGTGTTTTGAGTTGGCATTCAGTCTAAACGTTAACTTTTCAAAAGTTGCTTTGAGGTTGTGGAGAAAAGTATAGCAGTGAGGTTTGAAAAGTTGCATAATTGAAATATTTTATCCTTTCCTTTCGCATAGTTGGGCATCCCAATTGGTGTTAAACTAAGAAGGACGAAAACATGGAAGCCTATCATTGGCAAATTCAAAAATAAGCTTGCTCTGTGAAAACATAAATCTTTATCTTTGGCCAGTAGCATGTGCTTGATCAAATCTGTTTTATCTTATCTACCTATCTTCTTTTTATCCTTTTCTAATGTGCCTAAAGAGGTGGCTAAGGAGACTATTTCTATTCAAAGAAACTTTTTGTGGGAGAGTGAGGAGGGGAAAAAGGGTGAGATGAAAAATTTTTGTTGTCCAAAGAGCCATGATGAGCTTGGAATTAAACAAATTATTTTGTTTAACGACACTTCGTTATCAAAATGAAGGTGACATTCGTTCAATCAAAGGGTTGCTTTTTGTGTATAGGTGTTAGAATCAAAATATGATGGATGGAAGGGTTATGTGAGAAGGATGAGTGATTAAGACGAGTCTTTATGGTGGAAAGATTTATTGTTAGTGTGTGGTGGTGGTGTTGAGTCAAAATGGTTCGTCATGAGGTTAAGATGAAAAGTTGGTGAAGGAGATCAAGTGAGGTTTTGGATTGACAACTGGGAAGGTGGAGGGAGTTTTGTTGAAAAATATCCAAGATTTTTTCTCATTTCTCTGCAACAAAATGAGATTGTTAAGAATATGATGTAGGGAGGATAGGTGAGAATGACATCTTGGTTGGAAAAGAAATCTAGTTGAGTGAAAAGTAGGACATTTAAGGGAGCTTCAACAATCTTTAATGGGGGTTGTGTAGAGGGAGTAGAGATGTTTGGTGTTGGGGGGAAGGGGAAAATGGTGAGTTTTCCGTCAAGGCAGTGTATTCATATTTGCATGTGGATATGATAGGATCTCAACACGTGGATATTATGCAACAAGTGTGGAGTCTCAAAGCCCAACAAAAAGCATTGCTCTTAATTTGGTGAATTTTACTCAATAAATTACCAACAAGTGACAATCTTATCCTTGGGAACATCATTATTGATCCTCATCATGGTATCTACTCCTTTTTGTGAAGAACAAGAGTCTATTTTTCATTGTTTTTCTTTCTTGTGGTAATGTGATGAGTGTATGAAATAGTGTTAATAGGTGATTAAATGTGACAAGAGTTTTACCACAAGAACCAATGCCCACTTTTGGCAACACTCTTACTTTTTAGGCTAAAATATGTTTGTGGTTTCTAATAGTTTAACAAATTTTGCATTTGCTCCTTAATAAATGATTTCTTTGCATCGAGCCTCTAATAAAACAACAATTTTGTTTTTAATCTTTGATGTTTTTTTTAATCTCTGAAAATCAACAAATTTTATTTTTGATCCCTAATAAATTTTGTTCATTTGTTGTTAGTCCCTATAATAGGGATCTAATAACAAAATTTAATAGGTTAATAACAAATGAATAAAATTTATTAGGGACCAAAAAATAAAATTTGTTAATTTATCAAACTAAAAAATATGAATGATAAAAAATATAATTATTATTTTATTAGAGACTCAATATAAAAAATTATTAAAAAATCAAATATTTATTAGAGATAAAAATATATTTTAGCTTACTTTTTAGTTTTAAGAAGAAAGAAAGAGAAAGAGTATTGGTGGATTGATTGGGCAGCTACTTGCTGTGTGGTGTGTATGGAATGCAAGAAATGATTGTATTGTTGGGCTTGAATCACAAGTCAAGTCCAGCTCAATAAGGAAAGATTGGAGTTCCTTATTTTAATAGGTCAGAAGTTACTTCTTTTAAGAAGTTGACGGTTAATTTGAAACCACAGAGAGAGAAAAGGAGAGGAGAAAGAAACCGTCAAAATTCGCATGAGGAGAATGATAAAATTTGTTATCCTTCAATCTTCTTGATCTCCTTTGTTAACCGTTGGATCTTGGTGAAACTTTTTAATCAGGTTTGTGGCTCACCAATATTAACATCTAACGGTTGGTTTCGTGAATAAAGGCTTTTAGTATAACCGGAAATTCCCAAACCGAAGCGGTTATGAAACCGTTTTCTGAAGTGTGCAGTTTTATTGCCAGGGACGTTTCTCTCAAACTAACCGTTGGATCGAATTCAAAATTTGAGGAGCGGTTACTAAGATCCGTTTCTATATTATGACCGTCCGAATCATTCATTGAACTATTGTAAGAGAGATTGTTTCAACTGAAAATAGAGGTTATAAAAATTTCTGCTCTGTTCTGTCTTGTTTCGGGCAGTGATATTGAGAAAGAGTTATTTCTTTTCTCAACCGTTGGATTGTCCCCAAATTTGATCAGTGTATTCCTCTCTTACAATACGTCAGTTTTACCATTGGGATTTGTTTGTTGTTTTTTCTGGTGGTAGAAATTAATTTCGTACAAAAGCTTATTTTGTATGTTTGTCTCTTGTGATGGTTGGGTACAACTTTTGTTGAAGTTGTTTGTTGATTGTAATGGTTGTTGGAACCATTTTATAATCTCACTTTATTGATAGTGAAGAATTTGGGTGAACTCCGAGATCGGTCCCATAGTTTTTATTTCTCACATTGAGAAGATTTTTCATGTTAAAAATTGTGTTGTGTTGTTTGTATAATTATTATTTGTGTATAAAATATTTTGCTTGTGCAAGACCATTCATAACAGGTCCTATAAGGGGAAATTGATTTATTTTTCCCAACAGTATCTTTAGAGGAGGCACTTTTGATTTGGATACACTAATGCAGGAAATTTCATTTACTGCCTGGTCTTGGATCAAATCAAAATATGCCCCTAATTTTCCTTGTTCTCGCAATGGTCTATGGCACGGACAATGTATTCTCCAACATGAAGTTTCATATAGGTACTCTTACGGATCAGGTATACACTGTTATTCTTTGGGCGTTGATTGCTTTGTTTCAGGCTTCGAAATTACTTGTGGGCTGTCTGGGTATACGTATATGCCTCGATGTATATAGTTAATATTCTCTCGTGTAAGGTTACATGATGAGCATGTATGTTTAGTAATAGAATTTAAATTAAAATTTTAAATTATTTTTTTCAGATTTTATAATACCATATAAGATTAAAAAATTTTCAAGATTTTTTTTATTTTTTTCTTTAATGGTATATATTATTTTGAGATATTAAGAAAAGAAAAAAAAATTATTTTTTTCTAATAATGTACAGATCTTAAAGGATCTTTTATAAAAATTCATTCTCTATATTAGGTCTCTTTAACTCTTTTATTAAAAAATCTAATAAATCAAATCTTAAACTCAGCATCTTATATTATTAAATTACTTTTTCGTCAACTTTTGGAGGTTCTACGGCCAGGTTAGTTTGTATTTATACACTACTACAGGGTATAAATATATCCTAACTGTGGGGATTTGTTTTTGTATTCCTTTATGGGTTGTAATTTTTGGTACCATGGTACAGTATTATTTATAATACTATTATTTGATGATTACGAAAAATCATACCAGTTTGAGACTATCATAAATATTATAAATACAACATTTAATGTCATTCTTACGGGATAGACACAATGTTTCCTCTTAGGATTAATCCTAACACCGAGTGACGGAGTCACCCACTCTTTAAACGTTTGAAGATGATTCATTTCTCTTGATATTTAATTATTCTTATAAGTAAAAATAAAATACACGTTCAAGTAATAACTATGAAAAAACCTAAATGGGAAACAAATTATTTTTCAAAATGAGTAAAAATAAAATATAAATTCAATTGTCCAAACAACTACAGGAAAAAAAATTATAATTTTTTATATATTAAAAATCATGTTTTACATTGCAACTTGTATTACACAATATAAAATAAAAAACAATTATAGTAACGTAATGACAAAAGGACAGTTGATTAAAACAGGACAGACGGAAGAGACTGAAACAAAATGATAAAATAAAATTGAAACTAAAATAAATTAAGTTACACAAAATTTAATCATTGAGACAATAATCAGTTTAAATAAGGACATAAAATTGAAATTAAAATAAAAATGGAAAATAAAGATGAAAATGCTGCTGATAATTAGAAAAATAGTTGAATAAGGGAGATAGAGAGAAAAAAACTGAAATTCAGATTGAAATAATTTAAAATAATATGAAAAAAAAGAAGAAGGCAAATAGAGATGAAAAAGACATAGTGTATCAGAATACAATACATAAAAGAGTGAAGCAATAGATGAAAAGGACTAATTAGCCACAACAACTCAAACCAAGATTTAAATTATTGTTGAAAAAATTTCTTATACTTAATGTACAGTAATACTAGTACCTATCATATAATTACCTTCAAATGAAGATATTTGTGGAGAAAAATAAGGGAATACGTGAAAGAGCAAGAGAGCCATAAACCATAAACTAGCTAGATAGTTAAGGCATACTCTATCAAAGATGATTAATTATGCTCACGAAGGAAATGCCAGATTGGGAATGGGGCATTGGATGCACTATATATAACAATTGTTGGTAATTATAAACTTTTTTTTAATGAAGATCATAAACTCATCAATATTTTTATAACATCAATAGTTAGTACTTGTCAAGTCATCCATATGACACTATATTATTTAAAAGAGATCAAATCATTAAAATGATTTCTATTTTACCCTCTGTTCGTCGTTAGGTCGAGCAACTGCCTCGATCCATGTTGTTAGAATTTGATTGAACAAGCTCATGCAAATCTATCCCTTATTGGAAACATATCTAGGTATTCTAACTACCATATTAATTAATTATCTTTAAAAGATCATGAGATATGATTATATGACATCTTATTTGAGAATCAAGGAAATATGGTCAAATCGTATATCACCTCAGAAAATTAGTATAAAGCATATGCTTGACCCAAATAAAACGGCAGATGATACACTTGAATGCTTTGATAGATCGCATCAAATCCTAGAGAAAATCTATGCCATAACACTTTCTAGAATATCTAATTAATTAATACATAAAGATTAAAATTAATTAATCATGTGTGAACTTTAGGTCTTTGAATTCAAAGAGAAGCAAAATGGCAATGACTCTGTATAGCATTTGGTGCATGTACACTGAACCTTTTCATTTTCAAGGTTTTTATATGTTGAATTAAGCATCTGTTAGTTGTTCTTTTTGTTCATTATTTTAGATTAGTAAAATTTACAAAACAACGTGTGCATAAAAGGGAAAAAAAGGAGATAAAGCTCAAGCCATCAAGCCATACCTCGCCAAAGAATAGCCCAAAAAATGGATAAAAAACAGGGTGATGAAACCACAACTAGGTGGGCAAATACGTTGGTTCGGTGATACCAGAGGGCGAGGAAGTTTGAGGACGGATATTAAGAAAAATTATTTAGGTCATTTTACATAAAAGTGTAGAAAAATGTAGACTGTATTTAATAAATAGGGACGTGCAAATAGAATAAGCTAAAGATCCAAAGGTCCGGCAGTTTTACTCCAATTTTTCAAAATGGTAATTGCTTTCTGCACCCAATTTGTTTCTTTCAGCACGTCCATAGTATTTAATATATCCAAATTACTCTTCTTTATTATAAATATATTAACTGACTTTTTTAAACAACATGAATTAATTAAAGAATCTTATAATTAGGGATTCATGTAATATTACATTTTGAAATTAAATAATTACATTAAATGTATTGTAGTAAATTAGTAACAAATATTTTAGAAAATAAATCACAAAATTAGAAAGAAAATTTATATAGAAATATAAGAAATTTAATATAAATTTTGTTTATATTTAATAACTAAATGTGAAAATTAATAAGATTAAATATATAGTTTTCGAAAGTTGTTGTTAATTTTATTCTTAAAAGGTTACATGCATATAATTTAATTTATTAATTTCATATCATTTCAGTTTTTATTCCTTTTTAGGAATAATTTAGTCTTTATCCATTAAAGTTATGAGGTATATATTTTAGTAATGAAGAGTCAGTTGGATATATT
>PYAF01003172.1:187697-201540 GCA_007407185.1 Glycine tomentella | reverse complement strand
AAATTTTATCTAATAATAAAATGTATATCAGAAGAAGTATATTAGAATGCGTTGCTAACTCTCTAATTATTATTTTTTTGTGCTGTAAACATTTTTTCAGTTATAAAACATTTTTATTAAAAATCATTTTCCGACAAAATTTTATTTCCTTGAAAAGTTCTTTTTAAAAGTAAGAATACATATAAATAAAATAGAAAATATTTTTTAAGTAACGATTATATAAAAATAAAATACTATAACACATTCTATTATTTTCTTTTGCTAAATGACTTTAATATAAAATATTCAACCTATTGAAGACATTTTTATTTCAATCTAATAAAATACATTCTATCTTATTATATTTGATCCATTTTGTTCTATTTTCTATTGCCATTCCAAATATATCCATACAAACAGGCCCATATATGATTAAAAGACTTAACTTAAACAAATACAAGTCCATTCGAATGTCAGAAGGGAGATGTCATTATGTTCTTAGAGTAATGATAAACTATTCCCAATAAAGAAGCACAAAACAAGTTAACATCCACCACCAATTGTTTGTTCCTATGAAGTCTGAGGCTATCACTAGCAGCCAGTTTAAGTTTCTCTTAAATTTACATACTTAATATCCTTCAAAATATTTATGTTAACATTGTTGATCCATTTTCTCATTGCTTTCAAGAGATTCATCTTTCCTCTTTATCGCCACCTTTGGAAATACCAGCACAGTTTTTTGAGTTAGTGAAATATCAGAATCTTCTTTCTCATCATTTGTTGACAAACCTGGTTCTGTCAATGATTGTGATTTCTTGAAAGTTCCAAACTCAATATTTTTCAATTTAAACTCTTTAAAGGATGGGAAACTCTTGACTTGCTTAGTTAACTTAGCAGACCCTGACAAGACGGTCTTGCAAGCGCTTTGAAGAAGAGGGAACTCTTTCTTTGAGAGCCCAAATGACCTTGAATTAGCTTTCATGTGTGTCTCAGAACAAACCTTTGGAAGAAGGGGGAAATCTTCATTTGAAAACTCAAAAGATTGGGAAGTACCATCCATGTCTGTCTCAAAATGAAACTTTTCTAATGGTGTAGACTCTTGGGCTTGTGTTGGTGGTATAACATTGGAATTGCATGGATGAATAGGGAAATCTTCACTTGAGAACTCAAACAACCTTGAATCTGAATTAGCATTAATTATGTCTATCTCAGAGTGAACCTCTTCCACTTGTTTATTTTTCAGATGTGATCTGGAAAATGCATTATACTTTGATGAAGCAAATCTCCTTGGCCTAGATGCCTTGGTGCGTATATCCCAGTAGGAATTATAATTCTGAAAGATTCAACCATTTTGGGGATGATATAGTGTGTTATCATAATGCATGATCCTATTTGGATAAAATTCTCCACAAACACTTATTGGAGAAGGAAATAAGGTAAAATGCATTGAGCTTCTCCATAAGTTATAATCAACTTATGTATCTTAGTTTTTAGAGAAGTTGAATGAAAAGAACTTCTATAAAGTTAAGTACATAAGTTAATTTGAGCTTTTATGTGAGAAGTTCCATCCGTTTTACCTTCTTATTTTCTTTTCCTATAAGTGTTTATGAAAAATTTATCTAAACATGGCCTAAAGAGATAAAGTTTGAGAAGAAAAAAAATATACCAAGTTAGGAATGTATGTGCCTGTTCCACGTGATTTGCCTCCTTCTTCAAGGCTGTAAGTTGGATGATAGAGTTTCTGGCCTGGGATATATACATCGGTACCACCTTGATAAAACAGACTCCATTTTTGTTGTGTTGGTGCAAGGATATCATCAGGTGATGCTGGAGAATTTGAATCTATAATTACAGGCATGGCATAATTATGATACAACTGAACATATTGTAAGTCACCACAGTAATTTTCAAAATCTCCATAAAGGACAGGCTCTTCGAATCTTCCAGTACCAAATGGAGCAATCGGAATGCTAACATCAGCCCTTTCTCCTTTCCCATTCCTGTTCAAAGTGCTGGAGAAAAAATTCTCTAGTGCTGCACCCATGTTTTCTCCAGGAAGTGTGAAGATTTGCTTAAGCTTTTGAGCGCCGTAGGAAAAAGCAAATCTTATTCGATGTAGATTGGCTATAGGTAAGTAAAAAGATATGCAGATAAGTGTAATAGAACTATGCATTTTAAAAAGTAACCATTACAAATTTGAAATAATGTCATGAAACAACACAATCTCTAATTATGTAATCATCATATATAAAACTTAAAAGTCATCATAGGAGTATATCAAATATCAATATCTATAACAATATTTAAGTAAGCCTTGATGCATTTTTCACCAACATGTTGAGTTGTAGTTAACTTGTAGATGTTCTTAAACCACACATAAATATATAAACTATAAAAACTTTCCATAGGGAAAGAGTATGATTGACATAAATTTCACAAGTCCTTTAATCATTATGAAGAATGAGAGCTCAAGCAACTAAAGTACCATATATATATATATATTCAACACAATCAATTGATGCTTTTTTTTTTGTTACCATATTATATTATGAGTATGAAATATCAATCGACTTTAGTGAGAAAATTTACCTATGCTCACACTACGACCCAAGTTGTTGTCACTTCTTAAAGGATCCATGATGTTCATGGACTTAATAGGAAATTCATGGGTCAAAGTTTCAAATGCCCTTGCTGGATAAGAGCACATATTCTTGTAATTTCTGAGAAACTCTTTTTGGAGCAAGAATTCTCCCTGATCACTTTCTGGTGCCTCTGTAACAAGCAAGAGAGTTGGAATATGTCAAAGACTGAGGATTAAAAATACTCCAATTGCTTACATATCGCAAGACGTACCAACAATTTCTTGAAGAGAGGATAAGGATTTTGGACCCCATATACTAATACAATTATGGTCCCAATCAAATGATCCGTAGTAGTCCAAAAATATGTATAGCACCTGTTAGTAGTAGTGGTCCAATGATCTTATTCTTCAAGTAGATTCAAAATACATATGCAAAAAAGTTGCTAAAATATTATTGATGGAATATGTGACTCACCTCTAGAGGACCACGCACTGATGAATGAAAACGATTGATGATATACAAGACCAGTATTTCTACTGCATATGTTGATAACAGACCATGGTGTCCACCAAGAAGTCGACTATCATAGTAGCACCAACCTTTGATTAAGATAATACTGCGTTTGAAAATATGATTCTTTCCAACAAGTTGATCAACCTAAAAATTTATTTCCAAATTCCAATTTACAAAATTAGCAAAGCTTGAATATAAACTGAAAAAGAAAAATTGAATTTAATTATAAATACGAAAAAAGTTTCTATTTGTGATAAAAATGAAGTAATTGTGTAATTTCATTAGAAAATGGAATTATGAATTTGGATTGGGTAAGAAGGACAAAGATCAACAAGTTTTTGAAAAGAAAAAAATCAACATAGTATAGATACATTATGGGGGCAGAGAGAGAGTTTATAACAATCATTTATCAAGAAAATGCATGGAGCAAGAGAATGGAAAGGGGTTAAGTAAAAAATTAACTCCATATTTAGGCCACTAAATAGCAAGTTGACTAAATGGAGAAACAAAATCTCTTCATGTTGTTCTTTACATAATTAGTCACACTATTTTTTGCTTTGCAGGAAAGATAGCTAAAGAATGTATATAACGAATTGTAGAAAAAGAAGGGAAAACAAAATAGATATGTAAAAACATAACAGGAAAATGAGTCCAAAATGTTTGCATGACATATGAAACATAAAAATAGAACAATATGTATATATAAATATATAAGTTTGATATATATACATATGATAGTTCTAACACTTCATATATTCACAATCACGATTAAAACTATAGGTAAGGTCTACATAACTACCAAGTTTAAGCATACATAACTTGTACAAGAGTGAGATTTAAGCTTATAGATATTAAGCACATGGTATGTAGAAATCAAATAACATCAATTAGGTGTAAATATTAATTAATATAAATACCTGCTCCAAAAAGTGAAGAGTATAGATTCCTGCCATCTGATTGAAAGAGATATCAACTGGTATATTTTTCACGGTACATTTTACAAGCCGGACCTACAGCTCATCATCCAAACATAAAAAGTGAGTCGAATAAAGCTAAGACATCCTTTGATAAAAAGAACATAAAACACTATTTTCTAAAAAGGTCAAACACATAAATGATTGATGTTGAATATAAAAAATCAGGAAGATAATTATAGTAGTTTAAATAGAAAATTTGTTTCTAAACCTGTGCACGTATGTATTGTATGTCTTTTACTTGGTATTCAGGGTCATCTCCACTTTTAAGTACATTGCAGATTGCTTGTGCCAAATCCTCCTCTGCATCTTCATGAATGAGAGTTGTCAAGTCAACATCTCCATCAGGAAGATAGGTTTTTAGTGGGACAGAACCGAATGGCAAGACCTGTATGTGATCCACAAAGAGGTAAAACATTCATTTATGATCACCATTATAATGGTATAAATACAATGAAAAAAACTTGTTATTGACAATACAAAAAATGTAAATTGAAAATCAAGGTTTAAAAAAAATCCTTAAATTTGAAATTGAAGCCTTTGCCTTCTAGAAATATTGTGTAATTCTTGAAGTCAACAATGTTCACTAGAACAATCAATACTTGCAAAATTTTCTCAATATCATTCAATTCAGACATTTTAATGTTTTTAAAACTATACATCTTCTCATGGTATGGAGAAATGAAATTTATCAAATGGGCGGGGGGAGACTATAAGTTGCATATATTTTTGAATCCTAAATGTAAATTTTAGGTCGGAAGGGGAAAATTTGTATATTCATGCTTTTGATTCTATGAAGTATCAATTCATATGATTTGAAAAAAATGTTTTCTTTTCAAGTTGTCAAAGTGAGAGGAAGTTCACAATGTAAAAGATACAACACAACAACAACAACAAAACCTTATCCTACTTGGTGAGGTTGGCTACGTGGAAAGAAAACAAAAAAACATCATGGAAAATCTAAGCCAACCTTCAGAAGTAGGATTATATTGATCATAAGACTTATAAATGATAACCTGGTTTTCTGATAATTGTCATTTATTCCTACATTTTGGAGTAATTTTGGGACAATTATGTAATGTTTTTTATGCTTTGAACTTTGTTGTGTTTATTTGGTTAAGTTTTGAATAAATGTTTTTCATAGTTTAAATTTCAATTTTATTTCCTTCCACACTTGATCTTGTTTATTTCTGTTAGTTTTGAAGGAATTTGTTGAAGGACCAATTTGGAGACGAGCTTGGAGCATTATCACTGACATTAGGGAAGAATGAAGGGCCTAGAAAGTTATCTTAGCATGGAAACCATGAGGTTCTAGAAAAAAGTGAAGGAAGCATATGTCACATGGGTGTGACAAACACCTCACACCCACAACAATGAAGATGTTAGTGACTATTGATTTCTCTTCAAGCACGCTTCTCAAACCTATGTGGGCATAGCCACAACAACATGGAGTGCGTCAAAATCCTGTTTACAAATTTTTAATTCTATTTTCAATTGGGCTTGAACCTTTTACTTTGTTTTAGGTTTGTAATAAATAGACCATTTTAGGAGAGGAAAGCTATTCTAAATTAAACTCTCTTGTAATGCCTTTGTATGCATAGGGACTCATCTTTCATTGTTTCTTCATCAAGAGCTTTTTCCCCCATGGCTTTGAGCAACTAACTTCGATTTCAATGAAATTTAATGTAATTGGTCCTACTTTCATGTAATTGCTACATTGTTTCTATTTAATAAAACATCGTTATTGTTCTTTCATTCTTAATGCTTGTTTTTTGCATGATCAACCTATTTACATGATTTTATGATTCCAATTATAATTGGAAAATTCCTTTGGATTGCAAACTGAAGAAGACAACTAATTTTCTTTGTGCCTAGGAATATAGTAAAGACGATTAGTCATTAAGAAACCTTTTTTCTTAATGCAAATCGTTTGTTGTGCTAATTCAAGGGATTGATAGTATAATCAAGGGATTTAGGTCGTATCGCTTAAGAAATTGAGGTTGGCATAAAAGTGTGGGTTGATGATAACATAAACTTAATTGTATAGGGATACATGGTGATTACATGTTAGGAAGTCCAATGAAGTCAACCTTCAACGATTTTTCTCATTGATTTCATCCCAATTTTCTATGCGTACCAAGTGTTCGATGAAATTCCTCAACCAATTTTCTCTTATTTTTCTCTTTTATTTTAATGCAATTGTCTTTAAGTTTGGTTACTTAATCTTTTAATCTTCATAGTCCATTTAATTTACTATTAATTACCCAATTATTGCACAAGTCCATGTGGAGACGATAATTACTTATCATTGTGTTACTTGAGTGATTTGGTACTCTTGCCAAAATTCCAATATTTTTTATGACATGATTTTAATTTTTTATGGATTTTTTAGATATCTAAATATAAAAAGGAAAAAGATAGAATCGATAGGATGAAGGTGCCAATATGCACATCTAGGGTAGAAGTATACAAGAGCCAACAACATGGTCATAAAATCATGTTAGGACAATAGAATATATAATAAAATTACATTTGAATCTAACTCCTCTTAAAAGGAAAGTATGATAAGGAAAAAAGAAAAACCAATCATTTCTAAAAAACACATTCATGGCATACATGAAAATTGATATAATTATATACAAATAAAAAATGGTACAAGAACATCCAACTAATTAAGAGGGCAAGAAAGAAAATTCTTTTAACAAAGAAAAGACCAAATGTAGAAAACCAATTCCAGTAATAAAAATTTACAAATATGATGATTGGATTAAAATATTCTAACCTCTGCTCCATAGTAACCTCTAATCAGCCTTTGAACATAGTCAATAACATCCTTTCTGTTCACCTCAGATAATACATTTGGTTCAATTGTCCATAGTATTTCTTGCACCCTGTCTTCAGCCATCTGCCATAGTTCCTCATCAATTGATAACAACTGGCTAGGCAAGGATGATGGTAACAAATTTTCTCGTTTACCATCCATAGTTGCAAATATTATAACTTAAACTTCAAGTAAAAAATCCTATACAACAACACAAACACAATATATCAGCATTAACCTCAGTCACACATGTAAAACAACCAATAAAACTAAAATATCTTTTTATAAGATAACAACATATGCGAAAACAAAATGATTTAGCCAACTTTCATTTGGGTGAATCTAGGATTAAAGATAGAGCACAAATACCTAATTAGGTTTGAAATAAACGAGTCAAGATTACAAAGTCAATTTATTAATTTTGCATACAAATAAGAGAATAATCAAATGCTTGACCACTATGATACCTACATGACCCTTACATACAACATTGTCAAACTCAAGGATCGAAAAAAGGGATAAAAATCACCAAACAACACCAACCTACAAAGAGGAAGAGAGATTTTTGTTTGAAGCAAGCAACAAAAGAAAAGATGCACTTGTCGGTGTCGGCGTCAAGTGTAGTAGAGCAAGAGGATTTCATTCGGCGCAACAGAAAGAAGTCTTTAATAGTTCTGTTTAGCTTTTGAAACCCTAGAACGCATAGGGTCTTTTCTTATTTTCAAATTGGGCCAAAATACCAACCAACCCAAAAAGCCCAAAGTCATAGGATTTTTTTTTTCAAATTGGGTAAGAGTCAACCTGAGCCCACGATAATGGATGATATGGTGATTTTGGGATTAAAATTGCAATCCTTAAATGATCCACAAAATCTATGATCCCCTATTGAGTTTACTCTAAATATGACAAACAAATTTATATCTGTGGGTACCACCCTAGACACACTTCACTTTGATCGAGGATGGGGATGGGTAATACCAAATTTTTTAACGGGAATAAAGATGAGTATGTACATACTTGTCCTATACTCGTACCTGACACGTATAATGACTAAATTATCTTTATTTTATATGCATATGCACATATGTTTTCTAATTTTAAACATATAAAATTAATAATAATTTTAAAATTTTTTATTTATTTATTAAAAAAATTAACACCCTCCTTTAATATACTTCTAAATCCGTCCCTGTTACTCCTTCCCCAATTCTAAACTTACATACTAACATCCTATCCCCTAGCTAGACTTTTACAGTTTCATGATGTTTACATATCAAGTATGCCTTCCTTCATTATTATTCATCAACTTTAGTTTTGAGTCATTTCATTTTTCTGTTTTTAAAGACATTAGAAGAATAGAAGGCTAACGCAAAACACGTTAAGCAATGTATTTTCTATTTCTATTTCCAGTTGGTCTTTACAATAAGTCTTCTTATTTTTTCAAATATGGTATTATATTATTTTTATTATATGAAAATTTTGTTATTTTTATTTTTTAAATATCAGGACCAAATAAGTGTTTAGTTCCCGTCAAAATCAAATTGAGTTTTAGTTTTTCCAAATAATATTGGCATTTTTTAGTCTTTCATAAAGATTAAAATTTTGCTCTTTTGTTTATTTAAGTTAAAATATACACTATTGATATATGTTTTTAATAAAATTATATAGCAGCATGCATCTTTTTACTTGAACAAAATAATCATTTTTCTTATATTTAGATAGCTATAAGTTAAAAGTTAAAAGGTATTCATATAAATTGATTTTATTTTAATTATCTCATTTAATTTTACTAACTTTTTTTCTCTCTGCCCTAGGTTGTCTGCACGATCTGGTTGCCTCATCAAAGTTGCTTTCCCTTTATCTCCGATCACCTCTAATTACCTCAAAAAATTAGAAACAATTAGCAAAGACATCCAACAATGAACGCAATGAATCCAATGTATTAGCAACCAAAGAACTCAATGGCTTTTCCTCCCACGACTGCACTCAAGGTTTCATCCATGGAGGTCTTGAAAATTCACAACAAACAAAAGCTACCAAGAACCGCTGAAGGGACTACCGCTATACACCATTGTTGCCTCCAGCCACCTTACTGAAATTAAGTCATCCATGTAAAGCGCAACAAGAAGAACTACGATGTGTTAGTGGGAAAGAGTAAACATAAGATTTTCATTTATTTCCATTTTTAAAAAATAAAATGAAAAGAAATTTATGTAATTGTTCTTTAATTGATGTTGATTTAGGTAGGAGAATAGTGGTTTTTTTGTCCAAATAAAAAAAGGTGATAGATGCTAACACACTTGAGAACTCAACGGCTTCACCCGCCATAACACCTCTATAGAAGTCCTCCACTTGAAGGGTTTGAACCAACCAAGACCCATTCTAGATCTAAACCAGATCTGAACCATAAGATATCACAGGACTCTTTCTCTCACCACCTAGTCCGACCAGAACTAGGCCCACTCCGTCATGTAGGAAACGTGTCTCCACCACCCCTACCCAACAATTAAAAATTAATTTTGAATTGCTTTTAATCCATTTTTATAAATAACTAGTAAGTAACTCGTGCCTACGCACGGGTCGCTCCGCTACGCTTTGCTATATCTTTTTTAGGATAAATCTTAGTTGGGATGTATTAAAGTTTTAATGGATGTAGAAAAGATAATAATTTGAACGTAAATATGTAATTTAAATATAACTATTATTATACTTCATGGAATACAATGTTATAATATATAATCAAAAGTGAAGTGAAAATGGTAGAAATTGCATAACTTTGTGACAATAATTTGTTTATATCCAAAAGTTTATGAAGATGTTACCTTTAAGTTAGCCAATGAACTTGTGAGAGGCAACATATGCAATATATGAATTTTTTAGTCTCTTCTCCCCCAAATAAATTATTTGTCTCTATCATAACTAAAAATATTTTTATTTATAATATTATTGATAAAGTAATTTAAATTAATTAACTTTGGTTGTCTTATAACAAAGAATTAACCTATTATTTTCTAATAAATTATTATTTTAAATAAATATATTAACTAAATGTTATTATGTTGGTTATTGTAACAATTGAATTAAATAAAAAGAGTTTAAAAATTTCAAATCTTGATTAAATTTAAATAATAAAACTATAAAAAAATTTATTTTTTTAAAATATCACCATTTCATTTTACCGTTATTCATTCATTATTTTATATGATAAAAAATTTGAAAAAAATAAAATATTTAATAAAAATAAATATTATTGATTATTTGATATATAAATGTGTTAAATATTTTTTTTAAATTTTTTTCCATAAAGATTCACTAAAGAATAATTATTTCTCGTCAATGATAATTGTAATTTATGTGATAAAAAATGAAATTAAAACTAATTTACATTATGATATAATGAATAAGTAATTTAAAAATTTCTTGTAACAAAACTCATTTTTATAAATTAATTATAATTTTTATCTTTATCATAACGAAAAATATTTTTTATTTTTGATATTATTGAAAAAATATTTTAAATTAATTGACTTTGATTATCTTGTAACAAAGAATCAAACTATTATTTTCTAATAAATATATTAACTAAATGTTATTATGTTGATTATCGTAACAATTGAATTAAATAAGAATTTTTAAAAATTGCAAATCTTAGATTAAATTTAAATAACAAAACTATAAATATTTTTATTTTTTAAAATTATCACCATTTCATTTTACATCAAGTATTTATTGGGGTGAAATTATGATATACTTTAACAGATATCTCTCGACAGATGAGATATCAACGAAAAATTTATACCAAAAATCAAATTAAATTTCATAAAGTAGAGAAAATAAGAACATAGGTTATTGTAGGCAACTTTAGAATAATAGAGTCATAGTATTTTAGTTACTCCTTGTAGTGATAGAAATTGTTCTACAATCCAACTTTTATTTTGTTAGGACTATTGTAAGCAATTCCATTCCATTTACACCTAGCAAACTAAACATCTAAAACTCACATCATGTTATGCTTCAAAAGAAAATCAGAAACTAAATTGTCATGTCATTTGCTATACAAAAAACTGTTGTATTATTTACAAATAAGGTTGAAATCTTGGGTTAATATGGATAATCCACTTATGATTATCTAGCTTTATTGTACATAATCAATACAATCTCACATAACAAAAATTGAACATCCCTTTTATTTCTTCGTCAATTTAGGACTAATTTAATTTGACTAAATTTCTTAACAAACACTCATGAGAAATATATAAAATGATTTAAGGAGGTAAAATACATCAATCTTCTCTTATAATTTAACTTATGTACTTCATTGGAGAATAAAATTTTAACTTAACAAAAAGAGTATGACTTGCTTACCCTTTTAATTTATTTTATTATATTTTATTGTAAGTATTTTGTAATAAACTCATCTGACTTTGGCCTTAGTAATTTAGTAAAAATTGGTCTTCTTTTTTAAGTTCTCTTCTCACATATGAAACCAAAAATAAAACAACAAAATCTTATTAGAAGTAGGAAGAAAATTACAAACCTCACTTTGATAATAATGGTTTTGAGCTTGAAGTGCATCTTTATCTGCCGTGATAGCATCATATTGTATTTTAAGAATATCATAGTCCTTCTCCAATTGTTTGGTCTTCCCCCTAGCTCTCCTATTTTGGAACCATATAGCAATTTTTCTAGGTTGCAAGCCAAGAGCCCTTACCAACTACATTTTCATCTCAGGTTCAAGCTTATTTCCCAACTCAAAGCTCTTCTTAGCAACTGGCTAAAATACTAATGATATCAGAAAAACAATGATCAGCAACTGCATTTGGCAAAACCAAGTGATCAGATTTCATGCTGAAGAAACCCTGGAATCAGATGCAATCAGATGCTATTTTTTCTAGGACACTTGATATATCTGAATGAGAAAAGTTTACAGGGCATTTTCCAGTTAAAACTGGTTCATATCTAGCATAATTTCTCTCAAACATAATGTGTAAAAAAGGGCAAAAAAAAAAGATGCAGTGACGTTAATAGGAACCAAAAGATGGAGACTTCATTTACATCTTATCTAATTTAATAATGGTTCATGTTATTTTCTTGTTGGTCATGTGACTTTGCCAATTTTCATAAGTAGACTTTTAAATTTCAAATAAAATAAGAAATGATTGCACCATTATCACCTCTTCCAAAATCTTACACACTACACTTTAATATAGGTAGAGATAGACAATCAACAACATATAAATGGGGAGACAATGAAAAACTGACTAAAAATATCCACAAAGCTTATTCAATGACAAAACAACAATTATCCTATCCATGTTAGATCAGAAAGATTGAAGAAAATCATATATTACTAAAGAGGTGGGCACCTACAAAGTTAAAAACATATGAACGTCACATGACCAAAAAGAAAATTGCATGAGTGTGATCTTCAATCCTAGAAAAAGATTTTTTTCAAAATCAAATATAACATTGTGTCATGTAGGAATCATATCTCTCAAAAAGGTAGCAAGTAGCACCAAGTCACCTCAATAAAGTGAGACAATATATGAAAGTTGGATTGAATCATCACTACACTCAAACCATATTTCATATACTATCTCAACATGCATCAGGTACATTTTGCCAAACACACAGACCCTTTCATTTTAAAATAAAAATTAGTATAGAATTTCCTAGAAGAACATTGTGTTGTATCAATCCATTAATGTATTCTATTGCCTAAACCTTGTACTTTTGCTCAACATTGGTTTTTCATATCAGTAAATACACATATTTGGTGCTACTTAAGAAATTGATCATATTGGGAATTACTCTATTAGCATCAATTCGGTCAAGCAAAGCTAAAATCAATTAGAACAAAAAAAAGAAAGAGAAATGATAATTGATACTCAATAAGTTGAATACAACATTGAATTGAAAATCATGACAACCTTCATTCCAGCCTATGTTACTATTGTAAAAAACACTATATTGAGACAATAAATAATATCACAGAAAACAGGACAAAAATATTTCAATTGATATTTCTCCAGTGGAATTTGGCAAACCTACTATCTTGAAGACCTTCGTGAAATCATTTGACAAAAACTCCTGAACATGCAATAGTTAAGAAGTAAACATTTGTATCAATAAATAACTTTATAAATAATTCAAGAAACAAATGAAATGTAAATGACCATGCTATTGTCATTTCCTTTGCCTAAATAAGAAAATAAGTTCTATGATCTCTAAAGTCCAAACTTTGTAAGAGATGCATAGAGCAAAGACAAAGATAGGTAAATGCTAAGGATTGCTGACTATGCTACCTATACTTCATTGAACTACATCCTTAGTTTCATATTATCAATGCTGGCTAATTTCAGTTCAGAACTTCAAATATCATTATTTCAAACCAAAACTCAGCACTTAATTCATACTAATGTACAACAATTAGAACGGATGAGAATGATAAACTTACATCTAAACTAATTAAAGATAATGTTGTACCTCAGCATCATTAAGTTTTTTTTTTTTTGGTTTTCCACTGTTATTACAGTGTAGCCGATGTTGCAGTAACATTGGTATTTGAAGAATATGCCTCTAAACAAACTACAACAATAACATCTTGTACCTCAGTAGGATTCTTAAAACATTAACTAATGATTAAATTATTAAAACATAAAAATTACCTCCAAAAAACACACTTACTTGTAAACTAATTAAAGATAAGGTTGTAACTCAGTAGCAATAAGAAGGTTAGAAGATAAAACTATTGATATCATATTGTTTTCAAATTATAGTGAAACTGAACATATTGTTCTCTCAATTGAGTTGAAATCAACATGAATGGAATTTAATTGGCTTAACATTCAGGAAAATAAATTCAAAAAGCAAGGACTATCCAATTATAAAATTATTTTATATTCACAGGGCAAGGATTATCACATTAAATAATGACAACTTTAGTGTTCAAAGTAAGCAAATAAAATTCTTAG
>PYAF01003172.1:176952-187597 GCA_007407185.1 Glycine tomentella | reverse complement strand
TAATATGGTTATATTACCACGAATGAGAGGGACAACTGTCAAGCAAGTAAATAAGGGCAAAAATAAAATTTCCATGGCCTAAAGTTATTTTAAATAGATATTAGACTTTTTCTTGATCAAAATATTGAGATGATGCAGACAATTGAGAACTTCCAGCAAGTTGGGTACAACGCTGAGTATCTATTGATACATCTTCAAAGTGAGCATCCGCAAAACTACAAAGCAACATAATTAGAAATATTGTATATTATGTAAATGTACTTGTCAATAAAACTAAATTAAAAGATAAGCATTAAAACCTCTTTTTGAAGCTTTGTATCTATGGAATTTGCTGGTCCAAAAATAGCTTAGAACTACAAAAGGAGTCAGAAATTGAAGTAGGAAAAGCACATGCCATTGGAAATGGAAATTAAAATAAGGTCCCTTGAAAAGCAAATATGTGCAAAACAAATATGATACAAAATAAATTTAGCTAAATTAACAATTGTCACTCAACCTTGACGTTTTTCGATCTTGCCTTGTGTCAATATAAGAATTATGGACTCACTATTAGCACATTCATTGTAATAATCCATGAACTTCACAACATGATCTTCCCACAGAGTACAATTTAGAAGGTGACCACTACATATATAAAAAACAAATATATTAAAATTAAAATTAAAAGGTCAAACAAAGCAACATAACAACACACCGTTACACTACAAAACTACAAAATTGAACACATTTAGTACCTCAAATATTTTATAAAAAAACTACTTTGTTTGAGTTGTTGTGAAGCCCTTGGTAAGTTACTTTTTTTAAAGCACCAATAACATCTACACATCAAATTTATATTTAAGTATCTAAAATAACAATTAACATATACAATTAACAAAAAATATTGACATGTTCTTAAAGGCTAAATTTATTAGTTACCTATACTTTATTGTTTATCCTATTTGCAAGCAACCAAGTATTCTCTTATTTACAAGCAATTAGAGTTTCTTACATTCCTTACATCTTGAAAGAGGAGTAATTATTTTTTTGGCATGTGAAAATGGAATAGACATTTGGTGTGAATTGCTTGTCTTCTACATCACTGATACCATATAACAACATGGCTTTCAAGCATCACTATGATTCTAAAAGAGAAGACAATTTTTTATCTAAACCCGTTGCCCAAGGATTCCATTAAAACCTTTGTTGATGATTCATTGGACAACAGTGAAAAGGAGTCAATTGTTGAGATTATTGAAGATTCATTGGACATGACAATCAAAAATGAAATTAAGGGTACATAAAACTTTTTTAGACACAGACAAAAATTATGAATTGAGGATGATTTGATAGAAAATGAAGCGGTTAATTCGAATGTCTGTCTCCCTCAACTTCCGATGGATGCAACATTAAGGAGCTTCCTAACTTGAAGATTTTGAATAAGATTATGTATGGTTTTAGGCCTAACTTTAGTGGAAATAAAAAAAAAATTGACATTAAAAAAAATATTTATACAAAAAGTTTATCATTAGTTCTATAAAAACTACACCAATATCATTGGATTTTGAGTGCTATCATTGGCGTGTGGTATTTAATCTTAGGGGTAGTTTTGAAATAAAATATAAATTTATAGCAATAATGATTAGAAATGACTAATTAACAACTTGTATTGATTTTGATGAATTGATCATTTATTTCTTGCATATAAGATCAGAGGTAGTATAATTTATTTTTTTACAAAGACTCGTACGAGAAACATAAGTAAATTTAAAAATTAAGCAAGGAGGTGAAGGAACGTTAGATAAAAAATGGAAAATAGATTAGAAAAAAAATGGAAAAAAAGAAGAAGCTGAAAGGAGTAAAAAGAAAGTTTAAAACAAATTATGTTG
Source organism: Glycine tomentella (assembly GCA_007407185.1). Taxonomy (NCBI): domain Eukaryota; kingdom Viridiplantae; phylum Streptophyta; class Magnoliopsida; order Fabales; family Fabaceae; genus Glycine; species Glycine tomentella. Next base: position 185,729 of record PYAF01003172.1, on the reverse strand, counting down.
AAGTAAGAATTTTAATAATTTTTATTATAATTTCAATTATTAGTTAATTTATTTTTATTATGGAGAGAATATCAACTTCTTTAAAACATACACTAGTTGTAATATTAAATTCCAATATACACTAGTTTTATTTTCTAGTGAGAAACTGGGAGTTGATGACCTACTTCTCACAATTGGTTTTATTTTTTTATTATTATTATTAGAATTTTTTTTTTTTGCAGTAGGAAGTCGGGAGTTGATGATCCAACTTCCCAACGTTATTATTTTTAGTAAATTTTTTTTTAATTTTTGGGTACAATGCTTTAATGAGGGAAAATGTTGAGGACATATGACCACAAATTTGTTTGAGTTGGTTAATTCCATGTTCAAAAGTAGTCAATGTCATCATTGGTTGAAGAGACGTACTTCAAGATCGCAAAGCTTTTTGCTATTAGAGGTGGACAAACTTAAGCAATGATCAACTCCATCTCACAATATTCTGAAGTTGTATTCAAGACAATGAATAACAATAAGCTAGAATCAAGTACGCACATTTTAACGAAATCGACAGACACAACCACATATTTATTGAAACAAAGACCCGAGCCTCACTTGAAACACTTAGACCACTTAGGAGGTTTAGGGTCATGTTACAAACTCAAAATTGTGATTGTGGTGAATATCATGCTAAACACTTACCGTGTTCTCACGTCATGGCTGCCTATAAATCTGTCAATGTCGATCACATGAACTATGTGTCGCCGCTATTTACTCTGCAGAGCATATTGCACATTTACGACAACTCCTTTGGTTTACTATCACACGAATTAGTGTGGCAAGAATATGAAGGGGATTAGTGGGGTCCTTATCCAAGAAAAAGGAGGAGTGCAAAGGATCGTCCGGTTTCAAATCGCATTCCAACTGAAATGGACAAAGAAATTGAACGGGATACCAGAAAAAAAATGCGGAATTTGCCAACAACAATAACATAACAAAAAAAATTGTCCTAACATATCTTCGTCTTCAATTTTTTCTTAGACAAATATTATTCTTTATGTATTTTATTTATGATGTGATGTGTTTTGGTATAAATAAAGTATTAAACCAAAAAATCAATAAATTTTTTGTTATTCAAACAAATTATTTTTAGAAAAAAATAAAAAAATATTTTTTTTTAAATTACAATATATTTTTTAAAAATATTTTTTACTAAAAAAATGTTGGGAAGTCAGGTCATTAAATCCTGACTTCCTATTACAATTTTTTTAAAAAAATAATTATAATAAAAAAATAAAATAAAACCAACTGTGAGAAGTCGGGAATTCAACTTCTAACTTCTCACGAGAAAACAAAACTAGTGTATATTGAGATTTAATATTACAACTAGTGTATATTGAGAATAAAAGACATACTACTAGTGTATGTTGGAAAAAAAAAAACCCACAGTTCTTCTGTGCCACATTCCACAAAATTTCCTTCACGTTAATCCCAACGTCAAACATATGAAAAAAAACAAAAAAAAATGTTGAATATGACGACAACAAGGACATAACAGAAAAAATTGTCCTAACATATATTCATCTTCAGTTTTTTCTTAGACAAATATTATTCTTTATGTATTTTATTTAAGATATAATGTATTCTGGTATAAATAAAGTATTAAACCCAAAAACTAGTAAAATTTTCGTTATTCAAACAAATTATTTTTAGATTTTTAAAAAAATTATATATTTTTTTAAAAAAAAAATACTAAAAAAAATGTTGGGAGGTCAAGTCATTAACTCCCGACTTCCTATTACAATTTTTTTTAAAAAAAATCTTCAATAACAAGAAAAATAAATAAATATATAAAACCAACTATCCCAACTTTTCACCATATAACAAAACTAGTGTATATTGAGATTTAATACTACAACTAGTGTATATTGGGAATAAAACACATACAACTAGTGTATGTTGGGAAAAAAAAAATATCAACTTCTTTAAAAATATACATTATGTGTCCCCAACCCATAAGTTAGATGCATTGTTGTAAACACTTATTATTGAGGAGTGTCTATCTGAAATGAGAGAAATGTTACTTTGCGGAATAACATGCCTTTTCAAATTCTTTAGGAAGAACCTTCATGATGAAGTTGTCTCCCCTTCTACAATAGCTAGGCAATCGGAAATATATAGTTAACACCATTTTGTGTTGTAGCTATCAATAATGTGCCCGTATACTTCCCGTAAAGTCATATACCATATACTTGTACGACAACAAGGACATAACAAAAAAAAAATTGTCCTAACATACTTTCATTTTCAATTTTTTCTTGGACAAATATTATTATTTGTGTATTTTATTTATGATGTAATGTATTTTAGTATAAATAAAATATTAAATCAAAAAAATAAGTAAATTATTCAAACAAATTATTTTTACAATTTTTTTTAAAAATATATTTTTAAAAAATTTTAAAAATACTTTTTACTAAAAAAACATTGGGAAGTCGAGTCATTAAATCCCGACTTCCTATTACAATTTTTTTTAAAAAAATTATAATAATAAAAAATAAAAAATAAAATAAAATCAACTATACCATAAAACAAAACTTATGTATATTGGGAATAAAACACATACAATTAGTGTATGTATTAGTGTATGTTGAGAAAAAAATCTTGTATTATTGATATAAAGATTTTTCTTACAACTTTATCCTAGTATCTTATATAATAAATTTGTTATCTTTTATAATAATATTTTTAATAATATACTTTTATAATAATATTTTTAATAATATATAATATATATAAATTTTTACGAAGACCCATTCGATAAACATTAGTGAAATTAATAATTAAAGGAAAAAAATAAAGTGAAGGAATATCGAATAAAAAAATTGGAAAATAGATTAAGAAAAAACAAGGAAAAAAGGAGTTGAAAAGTTTGAGCGGAAATTTATTTTGAAAATTTTTATCCACAATAAATTTTCTCTGCTAAAATTTGACATTGTTCTAGTTTGAAAAGTAAAATTCCATTAGTTATATAAGGGATGGAACCATGAAAAATGATTAGGGGAACGAAAATTTGACATATTATAAAAAAACAACAAAGACTAATTTTTACTTTTAATAATTATCTAAAATTTAGTGTCATAGAAATAAATAAATATCATATATTTTATGAAAATAAATATAACAATAAATAAAAAATCATTGACTTCTTTATTCCTTAAAAAAATAAAGAATTATTTAAATGGTCATGCTTCAACTAATTTAGTATAGTTGAAGTTAATTTGCCTACCAAATTTTAAATATTATAAATAAATAGTATTATTTATAAAAATGGATTAAAAGCAATTCAAAATTAATTTTTAATCGTTGGGTAGGGGTGGTGGAGACACGTTTCCTACATGACGGAGTGGGCCTAGTTCTGGTCGGACTAGGTGGTGAGAGAGAGAGAGTCTTGTGATCTCTTATGGTTCAGATCTGGTTTAGATCTAGAATGGGTCTTGGTTGGTTCAAACCCTTCAAGTGGAGGACTTCTATAGAGGTGTTGCGGATGAAGCCGTTGAGTTCTTAAGTGTGTTAGCATCTATCACCTTTTTTTATTTGGACAAAAAACCCTCTATTCTCCTACCTAAATCAACATCAATTAAAGAACAATTACATAAATTTCTTTTCATTTTATTTTGTTGACAGCTGTCCTTACTGCTTTGGCAAAATAGGAATTTTAAAAATTACAACCCAAACTGCTTGCTCACTGTTTTCTCTCTCCACGATTTACTCTCTCAATATCTCAATAAATATATGATATTTATTTATTTCTATGACACTAAATTTTAGATAATTATTAAAAGTAAAAATTAGTCTTTGTTGTTTTTTTATAATATGTCAAATTTTCGTTCCCCTAATCATTTTTCATGGTTCCATCCCTTATATAACTAATGGAATTTTACTTTTCAAACTAGAACAATGTCAAATTTTAGCAGAGAAAATTTATTGTGGATAAAAATTTTCAAAATAAATTTCCGCTCAAACTTTTCAACTCCTTTTTTCCTTGTTTTTTCTTAATCTATTTTCCAATTTTTTTATTCGATATTCCTTCACTTTATTTTTTTCCTTTAATTATTAATTTCACTAATGTTTATCGAATGGGTCTTCGTAAAAATTTATATATATTATATATTATTAAAAATATTATTATAAAAGTATATTATTAAAAATATTATTATAAAAGATAACAAATTTATTATATAAGATACTAGGATAAAGTTGTAAGAAAAATCTTTATATCAATAATACAAGATTTTTTTCTCAACATACACTAATACATACACTAATTGTATGTGTTTTATTCCCAATATACATAAGTTTTGTTTTATGGTATAGTTGATTTTATTTTATTTTTTATTTTTTATTATTATAATTTTTTTTAAAAAAATTGTAATAGGAAGTCGGGATTTAATGACTCGACTTCCCAATGTTTTTTTAGTAAAAAGTATTTTTAAAATTTTTTAAAAATATATTTTTAAAAAAAATTGTAAAAATAATTTGTTTGAATAATTTACTTATTTTTTTGATTTAATATTTTATTTATACTAAAATACATTACATCATAAATAAAATACACAAATAATAATATTTGTCCAAGAAAAAATTGAAAATGAAAGTATGTTAGGACAATTTTTTTTTTGTTATGTCCTTGTTGTCGTACAAGTATATGGTATATGACTTTACGGGAAGTATACGGGCACATTATTGATAGCTACAACACAAAATGGTGTTAACTATATATTTCCGATTGCCTAGCTATTGTAGAAGGGGAGACAACTTCATCATGAAGGTTCTTCCTAAAGAATTTGAAAAGGCATGTTATTCCGCAAAGTAACATTTCTCTCATTTCAGATAGACACTCCTCAATAATAAGTGTTTACAACAATGCATCTAACTTATGGGTTGGGGACACATAATGTATATTTTTAAAGAAGTTGATATTTTTTTTTTCCCAACATACACTAGTTGTATGTGTTTTATTCCCAATATACACTAGTTGTAGTATTAAATCTCAATATACACTAGTTTTGTTATATGGTGAAAAGTTGGGATAGTTGGTTTTATATATTTATTTATTTTTCTTGTTATTGAAGATTTTTTTTAAAAAAAATTGTAATAGGAAGTCGGGAGTTAATGACTTGACCTCCCAACATTTTTTTTAGTATTTTTTTTTTAAAAAAATATATAATTTTTTTAAAAATCTAAAAATAATTTGTTTGAATAACGAAAATTTTACTAGTTTTTGGGTTTAATACTTTATTTATACCAGAATACATTATATCTTAAATAAAATACATAAAGAATAATATTTGTCTAAGAAAAAACTGAAGATGAATATATGTTAGGACAATTTTTTCTGTTATGTCCTTGTTGTCGTCATATTCAACATTTTTTTTTGTTTTTTTTCATATGTTTGACGTTGGGATTAACGTGAAGGAAATTTTGTGGAATGTGGCACAGAAGAACTGTGGGTTTTTTTTTTTCCAACATACACTAGTAGTATGTCTTTTATTCTCAATATACACTAGTTGTAATATTAAATCTCAATATACACTAGTTTTGTTTTCTCGTGAGAAGTTAGAAGTTGAATTCCCGACTTCTCACAGTTGGTTTTATTTTATTTTTTTATTATAATTATTTTTTTAAAAAAATTGTAATAGGAAGTCAGGATTTAATGACCTGACTTCCCAACATTTTTTTAGTAAAAAATATTTTTAAAAAATATATTGTAATTTAAAAAAAAATATTTTTTTATTTTTTTCTAAAAATAATTTGTTTGAATAACAAAAAATTTATTGATTTTTTGGTTTAATACTTTATTTATACCAAAACACATCACATCATAAATAAAATACATAAAGAATAATATTTGTCTAAGAAAAAATTGAAGACGAAGATATGTTAGGACAATTTTTTTTGTTATGTTATTGTTGTTGGCAAATTCCGCATTTTTTTTCTGGTATCCCGTTCAATTTCTTTGTCCATTTCAGTTGGAATGCGATTTGAAACCGGACGATCCTTTGCACTCCTCCTTTTTCTTGGATAAGGACCCCACTAATCCCCTTCATATTCTTGCCACACTAATTCGTGTGATAGTAAACCAAAGGAGTTGTCGTAAATGTGCAATATGCTCTGCAGAGTAAATAGCGGCGACACATAGTTCATGTGATCGACATTGACAGATTTATAGGCAGCCATGACGTGAGAACACGGTAAGTGTTTAGCATGATATTCACCACAATCACAATTTTGAGTTTGTAACATGACCCTAAACCTCCTAAGTGGTCTAAGTGTTTCAAGTGAGGCTCGGGTCTTTGTTTCAATAAATATGTGGTTGTGTCTGTCGATTTCGTTAAAATGTGCGTACTTGATTCTAGCTTATTGTTATTCATTGTCTTGAATACAACTTCAGAATATTGTGAGATGGAGTTGATCATTGCTTAAGTTTGTCCACCTCTAATAGCAAAAAGCTTTGCGATCTTGAAGTACGTCTCTTCAACCAATGATGACATTGACTACTTTTGAACATGGAATTAACCAACTCAAACAAATTTGTGGTCATATGTCCTCAACATTTTCCCTCATTAAAGCATTGTACCCAAAAATTAAAAAAAATTTTACTAAAAATAATAACGTTGGGAAGTTGGATCATCAACTCCCGACTTCCTACTGCAAAAAAAAAAAATTCTAATAATAATAATAAAAAAATAAAACCAATTGTGAGAAGTAGGTCATCAACTCCCAGTTTCTCACTAGAAAATAAAACTAGTGTATATTGGAATTTAATATTACAACTAGTGTATGTTTTAAAGAAGTTGATATTCTCTCCATAATAAAAATAAATTAACTAATAATTGAAATTATAATAAAAATTATTAAAATTCTTACTTCAACATAATTTGTTTTAAACTTTCTTTTTACTCCTTTCAGCTTCTTCTTTTTTTCCATTTTTTTTCTAATCTATTTTCCATTTTTTATCTAACGTTCCTTCACCTCCTTGCTTAATTTTTAAATTTACTTATGTTTCTCGTACGAGTCTTTGTAAAAAAATAAATTATACTACCTCTGATCTTATATGCAAGAAATAAATGATCAATTCATCAAAATCAATACAAGTTGTTAATTAGTCATTTCTAATCATTATTGCTATAAATTTATATTTTATTTCAAAACTACCCCTAAGATTAAATACCACACGCCAATGATAGCACTCAAAATCCAATGATATTGGTGTAGTTTTTATAGAACTAATGATAAACTTTTTGTATAAATATTTTTTTTAATGTCAATTTTTTTTTTTATTTCCACTAAAGTTAGGCCTAAAACCATACATAATCTTATTCAAAATCTTCAAGTTAGGAAGCTCCTTAATGTTGCATCCATCGGAAGTTGAGGGAGACAGACATTCGAATTAACCGCTTCATTTTCTATCAAATCATCCTCAATTCATAATTTTTGTCTGTGTCTAAAAAAGTTTTATGTACCCTTAATTTCATTTTCGATTGTCATGTCCAATGAATCTTCAATAATCTCAACAATTGACTCCTTTTCAATGTTGTCCAATGAATCATCAACAAAGGTTTTAATGGAATCCTTGGGCAACGGGTTTAGATAAAAAATTGTCTTCTCTTTTAGAATCATAGTGATGCTTGAAAGCCATGTTGTTATATGGTATCAGTGATGTAGAAGACAAGCAATTCACACCAAATGTCTATTCCATTTTCACATGCCAAAAAAATAATTACTCCTCTTTCAAGATGTAAGGAATGTAAGAAACTCTAATTGCTTGTAAATAAGAGAATACTTGGTTGCTTGCAAATAGGATAAACAATAAAGTATAGGTAACTAATAAATTTAGCCTTTAAGAACATGTCAATATTTTTTGTTAATTGTATATGTTAATTGTTATTTTAGATACTTAAATATAAATTTGATGTGTAGATGTTATTGGTGCTTTAAAAAAAGTAACTTACCAAGGGCTTCACAACAACTCAAACAAAGTAGTTTTTTTATAAAATATTTGAGGTACTAAATGTGTTCAATTTTGTAGTTTTGTAGTGTAACGGTGTGTTGTTATGTTGCTTTGTTTGACCTTTTAATTTTAATTTTAATATATTTGTTTTTTATATATGTAGTGGTCACCTTCTAAATTGTACTCTGTGGGAAGATCATGTTGTGAAGTTCATGGATTATTACAATGAATGTGCTAATAGTGAGTCCATAATTCTTATATTGACACAAGGCAAGATCGAAAAACGTCAAGGTTGAGTGACAATTGTTAATTTAGCTAAATTTATTTTGTATCATATTTGTTTTGCACATATTTGCTTTTCAAGGGACCTTATTTTAATTTCCATTTCCAATGGCATGTGCTTTTCCTACTTCAATTTCTGACTCCTTTTGTAGTTCTAAGCTATTTTTGGACCAGCAAATTCCATAGATACAAAGCTTCAAAAAGAGGTTTTAATGCTTATCTTTTAATTTAGTTTTATTGACAAGTACATTTACATAATATACAATATTTCTAATTATGTTGCTTTGTAGTTTTGCGGATGCTCACTTTGAAGATGTATCAATAGATACTCAGCGTTGTACCCAACTTGCTGGAAGTTCTCAATTGTCTGCATCATCTCAATATTTTGATCAAGAAAAAGTCTAATATCTATTTAAAATAACTTTAGGCCATGGAAATTTTATTTTTGCCCTTATTTACTTGCTTGACAGTTGTCCCTCTCATTCGTGGTAATATAACCATATTA
>PYAF01003172.1:161704-176852 GCA_007407185.1 Glycine tomentella | reverse complement strand
CTAAGAATTTTATTTGCTTACTTTGAACACTAAAGTTGTCATTATTTAATGTGATAATCCTTGCCCTGTGAATATAAAATAATTTTATAATTGGATAGTCCTTGCTTTTTGAATTTATTTTCCTGAATGTTAAGCCAATTAAATTCCATTCATGTTGATTTCAACTCAATTGAGAGAACAATATGTTCAGTTTCACTATGATTTGAAAACAATATGATATCAATAGTTTTATCTTCTAACCTTCTTATTGCTACTGAGTTACAACCTTATCTTTAATTAGTTTACAAGTAAGTGTGTTTTTTGGAGGTAATTTTTATGTTTTAATAATTTAATCATTAGTTAATGTTTTAAGAATCCTACTGAGGTACAAGATGTTATTGTTGTAGTTTGTTTAGAGGCATATTCTTCAAATACCAATGTTACTGCAACATCGGCTACACTGTAATAACAGTGGAAAACCAAAAAAAAAAAAACTTAATGATGCTGAGGTACAACATTATCTTTAATTAGTTTAGATGTAAGTTTATCACTCTCATCCGTTCTAATTGTTGTACATTAGTATGAATTAAGTGCTGAGTTTTGGTTTGAAATAATGATATTTAAAGTTCTGAACTGAAATCAGCCAGCATTGATAATATGAAACTAAGGATGTAGTTCAATGAAGTATAGGTAGCATAGTCAGCAATCCTTAGCATTTACCTATCTTTGTCTTTGCTCTATGCATCTCTTACAAAGTTTGGACTTTAGATATCATAGAACTTATTTTCTTATTTAGGCAAAGGAAATGACAATAGCATGGTCATTTACATTTCATTTGTTTCTTGAATTATTTATAAAGTTATTTATTGATACAAATGTTTACTTCTTAACTATTGCATGTTCAGGAGTTTTTGTCAAATGATTTCACGAAGGTCTTCAAGATAGTAGGTTTGCCAAATTCCACTGGAGAAATATCAATTGAAATATTTTTGTCCTGTTTTCTGTGATATTATTTATTGTCTCAATATAGTGTTCTTTACAATAGTAACATAGGCTGGAATGAAGGTTGTCATGATTTTCAATTCAATGTTGTATTCAACTTATTGAGTATCAATTATCATTTCTCTTTTTTTTTGTTCTAATTGATTTTAGCTTTGCTTGACCGAATTGATGCTAATAGAGTAACTCCCAATATGATCAATTTCTTAAGTAGCACCAAATATGTGTATTTACTGATATGAAAAACCAATGTTGAGCAAAAGTACAAGGTTTAGGCAATAGAATACATTAATGGATTGATACAACACAATGTTCTTCTAGGAAATTCTATACTAATTTTTATTTTAAAATGAAAGGGTCTGTGTGTTTGGCAAAATGTACCTGATGCATGTTGAGATAATATATGAAATATGGTTTGAGTGTAGTGATGATTCAATCCAACTTTCATATATTGTCTCACTTTATTGAGGTGACTTGGTGCTACTTGCTACCTTTTTGAGAGATATGATTCCTACATGACACAATGTTATATTTGATTTTGAAAAAAAATCTTTTTCTAGGATTGAAGATCACACTCATGCAATTTTCTTTTTGGTCATGTGACGTTCATATGTTTTTAACTTTGTAGGTGCCCACCTCTTTAGTAATATATGATTTTCTTCAATCTTTCTGATCTAACATGGATAGGATAACTGTTGTTTTGTCATTGAATAAGCTTTGTGGATATTTTTAGTCAGTTTTTCATTGTCTCCCCATTTATATGTTGTTGATTGTCTATCTCTACCTATATTAAAGTGTAGTGTGTAAGATTTTAAGCCGTCATCGTTGAGCCCATTTCGATTAATGTTGGTAAGGTTTATTTAGTCAACATTGATTGAGATTATTTTTTTTCCCGACATCAGTCGATGCTATTTTTTTTGCTGACATCAGCTAGGTTATTTTGTCGATGTCTGTTAAGATTATTTTTTATCGACATCAAGTAGGTTTTTCGCTCGACGTCGACTATGGTTTTTTTTGTCGACGTCAGACGAGACTATTTTTTGGCCGACATCGGTTGAAAAAATCATCAACCGACATCAGTCAAAAAAACCTAGTTGACATCAGCCAAGATATTTCCCCAATTAATACCGATCGAAAAAAATCCTAGTTGATGTCAACAAAAAATATCTCTAGTTAACGCTAGCCAAAAGAAATAGTCATGGTTAATGTTGACCAACAAATCCTAGTTGTTGCCAACATAAATACAGTTTCAACCAACATTGGCAAAAAAATATAGCCAACATCGATCAAAAAAAAGTCTTGACGAATGTTGGCAAAAAAATATCAATGATCGACATTGGCAAAAAAAAAAAAAACATTATCAATGTTAGTCACAAAAATCCTAACCAATGTCAGCCAAAAATTAGTCACGATCGATGTTGATAGAAAAACCCTAGTCAATGTAGGGCAAAAAATGCACTGACTAAAAATCCTGGCCGACCTCAACCAAAAAGTAACCCTACCTAAGATCGACCAAAAACATCATTGACCAATGTCGATTGAAAATGCACCGACTAATGTCAGCAAAAAAAATAGTCTTGGTTGATGTCAGTTTAAAAATGTCTGGACCGATATATGTCGAAATTGCTTTGGTTGAGATATGCCAAAAATACACTAACCAATATTGATAAAGAAATAGTTTTAAACAAGGTCAGTTGAAAATAACTCTTAAATGGACAGGTACTAAGTTTTCACTTTTTATCATTTAATAACTAAAATTTGTAAAAAAAAAAAATTGTAACATTTAAGTGGATATAAATTGGATATATTCAAATCCATATCCATTTAAATGGATTAGATCTTGAATCTAAATTGTTTTTAAAAAAATATGGATATAAATTTAAAATCCAATTCATTTACATAGATATAAATTGAATATGAATTGGATTATTAAAAATCCAATTCGTGCCCACCCCTATTACCTATATGATGTTTCACATTTATCGTAATTTTATAATTGATTTTGTTTCAGCTAACTTTCGACGACTCAAACATGCTATACATTCTCCTATGTAGAGCCAAATAAGCTGATGAAACAAAATATGACCCAGATTGGTCCTCAATCCATTGCAACGAGTCACCCTTGTCCTTATGAAGTTGGACATGATTAATGTCAGTATGCAGGTTTTGAAACATATCCTCCTCCAATTGGAACTAATTCCTTCTTCGCCTTAGGTCATCTCCAATGCAGTATCTTAAGAGAGTTTCTTAGCTAATCTGGCATCCTTTTTTTACTTTTTCTCTCTCCTGGAGTGCTTAAATTTAAGTTGAGTTTCTTATATAAGAAATTGTATCTTAAAAGAGGACCCACCAAAACTCAATAAGAAACCCATATAAGCTCCTAGCATTGGAGTTGCCCTTACACACCACTTCCAACCGTTCCCCTCCTAAACCCCCAATTGGTCAATTGTAGCCCCTTGCTCTTCCGCTTTCAACAACAATCTAGGATAAGAATGAGCTGATAAATCTTGTCTAACCCACACATCATGCCAAAATTAAACTAATTTTGTCTCCACAACCAACTTTCCATTTGACCATGGAATCAAACAATTGCATCTCATTCTGCCCTCCGCAAGTCTTGGAAAGGTACCTCCACCACATAGATGTGTTTCTACACAATTCTTCACTCCCTTCCTAGTCCCCTTCAACCCTCATTTAGATTCTAAAACCTTTCCCCAAAAACCTCTCCCATGTGAAAACAGACCACATCTCCACTTTGGAAGGAGAGCATCATTAAAAAGAAAAATATTCTTTAAACCAACACGCCCATGACTTTTTCTTACAAATGTTTTGCCACTTCAATCAGGGAATTTTCTTTTTACCCTCTTTTCCACCCCAAATGAAATTTCTTTGGATACTAACAAATTTCCTCCCTGCCCTTTGAGACAACTTAAAGAAGGACATGTAAAATAAAGAAAGTTTGTTATTATACTCTTTCAAATATTGATATGAGTGCAAATTTGTTTGTCTTTAATAACCTTCTTGTCTTAACTTTATACTCACATGATATAACTTGTATCTATAGACGTTCTGTAAATTTTCCATAAGAGAGAACAAGACCGAATTAACAAGGTTTAAAGAATGAGATGAAGTTATTTTCCACTAATAGTTTACTGCTTTGGGCCGGTGTTTCACTTGGTCGGGGTATATGCTCGACCTAACTGATCATATTCTCTTAGCTAACCATGTCTTTATGTGCATTTGCATGTTCAAGGTGCTGTTCGTCCCTAGTTAATATACAAACTCAAAAAACTAAGATGTTTCGATACATAAGCTCGAGTAGCCAAATTATAAGCTTGATCAGTCCAAAACCAATTATAATTTATTTGATTCAAATTTTAAATAAAAATATAATATTCAATTAACCGAATCAATTTAACTAATTTAACTAGTTTAATTTTGATTGTATAATTCATCGGATGAATCATCCCAATCACTAAAAGCACAGTGCATTGCGGCTACGCGTGTTATTTGTTGTAAACTTCAAGCTACTTGGAGAAAAAAATAAAAATCAAAGACAAAATCGTTTAATAAAATAGATCATTCCTAATGAAACTCCGTCAGCACAATTGGGTCGTGATTAGGATGTCCCCTTCGCATGCTCAAGGGCCATCTTCATTAGTTGATGTTACTATTTTTCAATTTTTTTACACATTGCAACAATGTCGTTAGAAGTCAAATAATACTAGTTTGGACATTGGGGGGGCCTTTAACTTTGCTGCCTTTCTTTTACGTCTTGCCCATAATGCAAAGTTTCCTTTTAATTACTTATTTTGATGCATACTTATAAACATATAATATCAAAACATTAAACATATTTTATTAAATATCTAAAATTATTAAAAATTTTTTTTTTTTTTTTGTAATTTTAATATAATTAATATTTCTTGAATAAAACATTTCTATTTTTTCCTCTTACGTATGCCATACATTATTAAAAAAAACACTTTTCTCTTACTTCCTCTATATAAATAATGGAATTAAACTCAAGCTTCATCTCATTCCCGTTGCAAATACTATCACTCAAACTTTCAAGTGAGGGTTGAAACTGTGAGTTGCTATGGCAGCACACGGGCTTATAGTAGCATCACTTCTTCTCTGTTTCATAGTTGGAACTTGTTATGGAAGTGTTCACTTCTCTTCCTTGAAAAGAACCCTTGATGTCACCGCTTCCCCAAAGCAAGGACAAGGTAAAACAAAACGAGTAAACCCTTCAGTTAGTTCTCGAAATCGTATAGACATCTGCACTAGCTAGTTCCATATATTGTGCCGTTGCGTTGATGTTAATTCCCTTTATGATTCATCAAAACATAAAGGAAAGTTAATTGATGTTAAACTAAACTTTAACACGTGTGTGTGTATATATATATAATAGATTATGCACTGATTTTACATTTCATTCGATTACAAATAGTTATATATAATACGTTAAGTGATTTTAATAGAAATTAAACTCATAATATTATATACATTGTGAAGGAAATCTAGTTGAATTATAAGTTATTTTAGTAATGTGGGTTAGTTGTTATAAATTCTTTGAGTGTCTTCTTTGAGATTATGATAAATGATGCAGTTCTGAGAGCTGGCGTAGACAAAATCGCGGTGACATGGGCTCTAAACAAAACCCTACCAGTTGGGACAGACTCAACCTACAAAACCATGAAGGTGGAGCTATGCTACGCGCCGGTGAGCCAACAAGACCGCGCGTGGAGGAAGACTGATGACGACCTCTCCAGGGACCAGACATGCCAGCACAATATCGTTGCCACGCCCTACGATGCTTCCAACAAAGCGGTGCAGAGATTCGAGTGGGTCGTTGATAGAGACGTGCCCACGGCCACGTTCTTCGTACGCGCCTACGCGCTTGATTCCAGCGACGTGGAAGTGGGTTATGGCCAAACCACTGATGCCAAGAAGACCACCAACCTCTTTGAGATTCATTCAATCAGTGGGCGCCACGCGTCCTTAGATATATGCTCTGTTTGCTTCAGCGCTTTCTCGGTGGTGTCACTGCTTGTGTTCTTCTATGTTGAGAAGAGAAAGAGAAAAGCTTCTTCCGTTCAGAACAAGTGAGTGCGTGTTTGACATTGGAAGACAACCGGTTTCACGTTTCGAATGTGATTTTTTACGTTTTAGGTGTGATTTTCATAAATTAACAGTTACAGCTCCCGCGTCTTAAACATAATTCTTATTTCTAAACATGCTATATACGTATAACCAAACAACGTCGAGATGGAATTGACGGGTTTATAATTAAGTGTTTAATTTTACTTGTTAGGTAAAAGTTAATGAAGGACATTTTGTGTTGTTTTCTTCTGTGTATTGGATGTTACAGCATCCGTATAAGCCGAGTAGCTGAAATTGCACAATCCATTGGCCATTGGGTTCATAAAGATAATGCACAGTATAAGTCTGAAAAATAAGTAAAATCTGAACAACATTTAATCTGAAAAATATAGTTTCCGACATACGTGCTGTTCTCCTCTCAAAAATAGAGTTTGTATGTAAATGTTGTTCATTGTAAATTATCAACGAATCGGAAACGAGGATCCTCATCATAATTTTCCAATTTTGATTTATCCTTGAATTTGACATTATGAACCTAGTTGGATAAAATTTTTCATAAACATTCTTAAGAAAAGAAAAGAAAATAAGAAAAACAAATTAAATAAAATTTTTCATACGCTAAAATTTATCGTATATAAAAATAAAAAATAAGTTTTTGGATAAGTTAATATGAGAAAACTTTTACACATAGTTATATATAAGTTAATTTTAGCTTATAAAAAAAATTATCTTATTTTTTTAATTTTTGATATTGTCCTATAACTTCTTTTCATTTGTAAGATGTTTCATTTCATTCGCATTAGCATGATAATTACATAACAACACTACAGTTATATGACAGATTATGTCTACCCGTAAAACATGAGGGGCCATTTGTTTTCACTCTCGATTATTTGTAGCAACTCAGTATTACTTTACAAATCTAAAAATGAAGCACGATATCACATGAAATTATGTCATAATGAAGACGCTAGCTATATAATATAATGGTTAAGAAAACCAAACCACTCAATGGGATGAATTCAAGAACATAACAAATTGTAAAAAGTTGAGTCACCTACGATGAATTGAGTTGAAAGTTTAAGTAGATTGCAGTCAAACATTTAGTTTTAGCACCAAAAAGTAACACGTAAAAGTAATAGTAATAATATGTAAGAGCAGTCTCCCATGGTCACGATCACAGGAAAGGTGTTCAATGAATATTTGTCAAAAAATGAAGCAAAGCTGTGTAACAATTTTACAAGATCAATCACAATCCACACGCAAAGCATGTATAAGTGTACAAGTATAAGTAGTGTTGCATGTTGCATCTCTCAAAAGGAAGAAGAGGGAACATGTTAAGCAGAAATAGGTTGATTCATGAACTTGCAAATTATCAGTTCCTACTCAATTTAAGTTATTCCAACTCTAAATACAAACTTCCCTATAGGTAGGACTAGCACAAGATGATAGGTACTATATCAATCATTAATAAAAATATAATATGTATTTTTGCAAACGTTAAGACATCCTGTCATACAAATTGACTTGGGGGAGTAAAATGCATCTCTGTACTTTCCATTCTGTCAGTTCCAACAAGTGATATCCTGTCATCATAGACATCAATGTATCCAAATGCATCTGTACCAGGAGGACATTCCAAAGCAGCTGTACCAGGAGGACATTCCAAAGCAGCTTCAAAAACCCTATGGTTCATCCCCTGAGAATCAATAGAGTATCCGCCTTTATGATCATGCCCTGCAAGACAGACCTTAACACAATTGTATCTGTTTGTCAAATTCATTACTTCGTCATAATTTCATACCAGTGCCTGTTCAGTTGCCGCACCAGGATCTAGAGGCAGATGGCAGCAGACAACCACCTTCTGTTTCAAGTTTGTTGACTACAAGAGAACAACATCTAAGCATTCCATCTATTCCTTTCCAACGGCTCCATTAAACATTACAAACCTTCTTTCAGGCCCTGCCAAATATGTCAGACTATTCTTATCTTCATTTGGATTCTTATCCCTTAGGATTTTCAAGGCCTCCAATGTTTTTGGATGATCTTGAGGCCAACCAATGACACCGATGTCATAGGCATCCAGAACTACAAATCTATATTCAGGCACTGGTGAGAAAATCATAGTATGTGCAACCATCAAGAGTATGGATCTTCAGTAATGGAAGTAACTTGCTACGAGGAAGATTGTATAGGCAGTGATTGCCAATCATATGATACATAGGTCCTCCCGTGAATATCTCAAATTCATCCACAACTTTCTTTACAGCAGCAAGAGATTGATCTTTGGGATAAAACCCATCAACAATATCTCCAAAATTAATCACAAACTTGTGCTTCTGATGAGTGTTCCATTCTTTAACTGCTCTCTGCAATATGAGAAGACTGTGTCTATAAGACCGTGGAACAAGGAATGAGAGGCCATCAGGAATATCAGCATATTGGACATCAGAAATCAATCCAAAAGAAAAAAGTGGCCAAGTCATAGCTAGTCCATTAGAAGAAACCGTGATGTCTCTCTCTATGTGCCCCTATCATACATTCATCATTTATAAAGTCATCAAAGTAATACTTTCCAAGAGCAATCTGATGTAAAATTACACAAACAGGAAACAATAATGGCATTCTCAACCTTAGAAACAATTCCGAGAGGAGTGCTAGGAACACACTCCTTTAAGCACATCATCTCTAATTGGTTAAAATTGATTGAAAAAATACAAAATTAGGAGAGAGAATCATTAAATATAATGTGAGACCCACAAAATTTGGTCATTTTCAATAAATGTTAACCAATTAAAGAAAGAGGTTCAAAAGAGTGTGTTCCTAGCATTTCTGGAGAGAATACACAGGAGAGAAACCACTCATCATATAAATTTCTGTGCTTTCTATACAAGTTCATTAGAAGTATATTTAAGTGGCGAATTGGACTTTTGAACTCTGATTGTCTGGGGTTATGCTCCGCTCTGGACAGATTATTAGGAATTCCAATGTAGCTCAGTCTTATACTCAGGAGTATTAAAAAGAACCTCAATTTATTTGGCATCATATCAAAGACAAGTGAGTACTTTATAATTTGAAGAACACAACTTATTTGGACTAGGCTTGTTTAGAAAACCTTTTTGATCCCATGGCATTCAACTTGTGTCAGGGTTCTGGGCAGAGTTGTGAAATGCGAATGTTACCATATGACAACATCTATCCCAATTAGAACCTCAATTAGTTTGGCATAACATCACAAATTCAGTTTTCCAAAAACCCATTGGATAGAACCCTGAATTATTATTATTTTTTAAAAAAAAATTGTGGCTTTCTTGCTGAAATGTGAAATCATCTCAAAGGTATGTATAGGTATTAAAATACTATGGGAAAATCAGAAACCCAGTGACCTTGCAATGGCGAAAAGGAAAGAGAATAGATACGTGAAGAAACAATTGGTTTCAGTTCAGAATAGCATAAAGAGAATCATCTTTGAATAAAGAGGGAGAGAGATTAGAAGGACGTACCAGTGTTAAGTAGTAATTTGAAACGGCGAAATGTGTTGTTGTGGACGTTTGTTGAAGACAGAGACACAGCAAAATGAATGGAATTGGCGTCGTCAAGGTTTGGACTTAGGAAGAAGGTACTCCCTCCATCTCATACTCGTTGACCTTTTTTTATGTATATTCATTGAGGTTTTAACATTAAAAAAAAAAAAAAAAAAAACAAAAAAGAAAACTCTCCTGTGCTGTATATTCATCAGAGATCGATTACCCTATACTCAATTAAAGATTTAAAAAACCAATAAAAATTTAATTACTCGTGATCGTATAAATTTTATCTTTTAATCCCTATAATTAGAATAACATCAATTTTAATTTCCACACATACTATTTTAATGTCTTCTAGTCCCTAAATAAGTGTGTGTATATATATATATATATATATATATATATATATATATATATATATATATATTATAATTTTTTAATCCTTGACTAATGCTGAACATTTGGCACCGAAAAGCTTAAGCTTTTGAGAAAACTTAGTTTCATGGAGTCTCGTTGAGCAAAACATAAAACTTTTTTTTATTAAAATATCAACTCTTATTTTTTTGAAGGTTAGTATAAACACAATGCAAAAGAGGTAGAAGGATTAAAGAAAATTACAGAGTGTTTATCCTAGTTTGTTTTATCAACCAAAATTACATCTAGTTTTTATACTTCAACCAAGATTTTTTTTATATACAAAATAATTTATACAAGTTAAAATCCATTTCCGTTTAACCCAAATATTATGTCTTTATTTAACTCTTCATATCAGATCAAATACCTATTACATGATTACATCTTTTCTTTTCTTTTTTTACGGAACATATTATTTCCGTATCTCTCCTGTTAGAGATTAGCATATGGGTGTCCAAGAAATATTTCCCATCCAAGAATATTAAATAATGTGTGGGAAATTTATTTAACCACATATCTGTAATTTGACTGTTGATAATTATTAATTATAGTATTCAATTTACATTCCGTTGTGCTTGATAACTTATAGATATGCATGTTTTATACCATTTCTTTTTATACCTTTTGTTTAAATTATTCAAGGCCAATTATATCTATGGGATGAATTCAGGAACATAAAAACCTCCAATTACTTGTAAAGAGCTGAGCCACCTGAGATGAATTAAGTTGAAAGTTGAAGTAGAAGCAGTCAAACATGCAGTTTCTGTACGAAAATGGTCATGACCATGGAAAAGGTTTCAAATGAACATTTGTCAAATAACGAAAGCAAAACTACATAACAATTTTACAAGATCAATCACTATCCACATGCAAAGCATGTTTAAGCAATGCTGCTTGTTGCATCCTTCCCTCTCTCAAAAGGAAGGAACATGTTGAGCACATACTGGTTGATTCCTGCAAATTACCGGTACCAGCTCAAGTTATTCCAACTTTAGATAGAAACTTCCCAGTAGGTAGACTAGAACAATATAATAGGTACTCTATCAATGATTAACTAAAAAATAGTACTAGTAGGTAGTCTTCTAATAGTAATGTTTATTTTCCAACAAATCTTACTGCTACTTTATAAATAAAAAAAGTATTAAATGAAAAAATAAATGCATTTGATGTCTTGGAAATATAAAATGCATTCCATACTTGCCATATAAAACTTAGGAAGACGAGTACAAGGATATTGGATAAGCATTTAGAATTATTCTTCTTCCAAACATCAACACATCCAGTCATACAAATTAACTTGGGGGATTAAAATGCATGTCTGTACTTTCCATTCTGTCAGTTCCCACAAGAGATATCCGGTCATCATAGACATCAATGTGTCCAAATGCATCCGTACCAGGAGGACATTCCAAAGCAGCTTCAAGAACTCTATGGTGTATCCCACGCGAATCAATGGAGTATCCACCTCTATGATAATGTCCAGCAAGACATACCTTAACACAATTGTATTTGTGTATCAAATTCATTACTTCATCATAATTCCACAAAAGTCCCTTCTCACTTGCGGCCCCAGGATCAAGAGGCAGATGGCAACAGATAACCACTTTCTGTTTCAATTTTGTTGCCTGAAGGAGAATACCATCCAACCATTCCATCTGTTCCTTTCCAATGGCTCCATTAAACATGAGAAACCTTCTTTCAAGCCCCTCCATATTTATTGGACTGTTCTTATCTTCATTTGGATTCTTCTCCTTTAAGATTTTCAAGGCCTCCAATGTTTTAGGATGATCTTTTGGCCAACCAATGGCACTGATGTCATAGCCATCCAGAACTACAAATCTATATTCAGGCACTGGTGAGAAATTATAGTAAGCACAGCCATCAAGTGTTTTGATGTTCAATAATGGAAGTAACTCATGGCGAGGAAGATTGTATAGGCAATGGTTGCCAATCATATGATACACAGGTCCTCCCCTGAACATCTCAAATTCATCCATTACTTTCTTTATAGTACCAAGAGATTGATCTTTGGGGCAAAATCCATCAACAATATCTCCAAAATTAATAGCAAACTTATGCTTCTGATGAGTGTTCCATTCTTTAACTGCTCTCCGCAACACAAGAATACTATGCCTATAATACCGTGGAACACCAAGGAATGAGCGGCCATCAGGAATGTCGGCATATTGGACATCAGAAATCAATCCAAAAGAAAAAAGAGGCTGTATAGTAGCTAGTCCATTAGAAGAAACCATGATGTCTCTCTCTGCGTGACCCTATCATACATTTAACATCTACAAAGTCATCAAAGTAGTACATTCCAAGAACAATCTTGTCTAAAATAACACATACAGGACCCAGCTATCTCATTCTCAAGCTCAGCAATTATTCAGAGAATTAGAAGGGAGAAAATACACAGCACAAACAAAAAACAAGCATATTGTTGGGTGGCTAACTTGGCCTGTTTCAAATTATCTGATTCAAAGCATAACATTATCTTATAAAAAATAGTATCACCCCCTCCCCATTGCATACTGGACCTTAGAGATATTTAAAGAAAAGACTCTGATGAATGAAGGCCAAAGCAGCAGGTATTTGAGATGAGCAACCTCTATTTTCTTTTCAATTTGGAAAATTGCATTGTTTGCATGGATGCAAAGTTGAGGTTAATGGGAGTTTCAGAATTTACTCTGCGTTTAGGGAAGATGAAAGAAGGTTAATGGCTAAACAATACTATCAAGAAAACATAGATACGCTTTTCAATTCAAAAAATCAGGCTTCATCATCACGTAATTCATGACAAAGTGCAGTAGAGAGACATTAACTTGGATTCTGCCTCTTCTGTTTCATCACCATTTTGTTCTAAGAATCGTTGATGTCTAAATACGATATATAGTTTCATGAGTTTAGAATTTCAATAGTAATTATAAATATTAATAGTTATAAATAATAACTACCTAAAATTTAGACATGTTAATGGATTAGAGTAACTCGGTTAATTTAAATAATAGTAGTACGTATCATTTTTATCCTCTTACTAAAATTTCTAAATTCTCTACATCTAATTATCATAACCACACCATTCAAAACATATTATAGCAATGTATTAAAAAACACCACCATATAGAATCTAGCATCACCAGTCACAATCAAAATTTTGCATTCTTTGCAGCTTCGTAACTCTTGAAAGCAATTTATATAAGTAGTAGTATATGTTAAGCACAATTGACATTTTTGTGCTTTCTATTCAAGTTCATTAGCAGCATGTTTATGCGACAATTTGAACTCTTGAAAACTGATTGTCTGGGTTATCCTCCAGCCGAGACAGATTATTAGAAATTCAAAGTGGGTAAGTCTTATGAATGTTGCCATATGACAATATCTATCTTAATTAGAATCTCAATTTATTGGGCATCACATTGCAAATAAAGTTTTCCAAAAGGCCCAAATTGGATAGAACCTGGAATTATATTATGAAAAATCAGATTAGTGTGGCATTCTTGCTGAAACTTGAAAACATCTCAAAGGTATATTATATATTATATACTATATAGATACTACAATAAAAAAAATCAGACACCCAGTGAGTGTGACCTTGCTATGCCGAAAGATAAAAGATGAATTTTGCGAACAAAGAAAGAAGCAATCGTACCGGTATTAAGTAGTAATTTGAAACGGCTATATATGTTATTGTCGTTTGTTGAAAACAGAGAAGCGGCAAAATGAAAGTGCGCTAGTACTAGGCAGCGTGTCCAATCTGCGACCTGCGTATTGCGAGCAGCTAATGCCAATGAAATTGAGCCGTTAAGTTAAGGCGTAGTTGTCGGAGATATCGGAGACACAGGACAGCCGGAGAACTACATACATACAATCAAAACTATCTCTCACGTCTAACCTATTCCATAAACCCACCTGTCGTCGTTTACATGTTTACACGCTCGCACTAGATTTTTTATACTTACCCGGCAAAGCACGGTTTTTTTTTTTTTAATAAAAAAAGAGCGAAAGAGAAAAAAAAATGTTTAATTTTTTTAAAAATAAAAATTAAATATATTGAAAAAACAAACAAATACAAATTATCCGGTCATTGACATGTGGTGCCAACTAGACAATAAATATATAGAGAGAGAGAGATTAATAGTGTACTATCGGATATTAAATTTATATTTGATAATTTATAATTATTTTACAGTGGTATAATTTTGTAATACATTATTAATTATTTTGTGTATATTTTAATAAATGTGTGTGTTAGTATACCAAATTAAGTGTTATATTAAATTATTTTTGAAAATTATCATTCATTTTAAATTAATAGTTCATTTTAAATTTTGGTATACCAAAATGATACTGTTAAATTATTTTTATAATGTTTTGACTCTTGAGAATTTGTTACATCAGAAGATGAAGAAAATATAAAAGCATAAAATAAAATACAAAAATAAATTAATGATAAAAAAAATAAAAGTATTACATTATAAGAAGAACATAAAAAAAAAATTACTATTAAAAAACTGTTTATACAAAGCATATATTAGAATCAATAGTTTTGTGTCAAACTACTAATTTTTGTGAAATATAAAGATGATTGAAGTAGATATTACCTCTTCTAATAAAGTTTTCTTTGAATGCATGACCAGAAATCAAACCCTAAAAATAAAAAGGAAACATTTAAAAAAACATCATAAGTAATTTAAAAAAATAGTCCATTGGAAAAATTAATCAACGGAGGAGTTATTCTTTTTATGACGCAAGAAGGGAAACATTTAAATAACATGAAACAAAATAAATAAAAGATAGAAGTAAAAAAATAGAAACTATTAGATAACATATGTAAAAGAAAAAGAAAACATTCAAATAAAAAATTAAAAAAGATAAAAAAAAAAAAAACTCACCTTAGATAATTTGTGTTTCTTGTTTACATTTATCCTTCCATTGGGACCAGATAAAATAATAAAAATGTTAGGATTGACTGTTCTGGAAAGAAATAATGCATATGATAAAAAAAAACAGAAATACTTAAAATAAAGATAAATCATATGATTTTTCCTTAAAAAAAGCAAATAAAATGAAAAATAGTGAAAGATAAATTGTTTGAAAAAAAGAAGAAAAGAAAGAAATAT
>PYAF01003172.1:142869-155940 GCA_007407185.1 Glycine tomentella | reverse complement strand
TATGATATTTTTATATAATTAAAATTTGAATGGTTAAATGGAGTTTAATAATTTTTAAAATATCAATAGTAAATATAATCTTATATCATAATTTAAATTATTTATTATATATCTAAAACCTAATTTATATATTTAAGACTTAAATACTATTTTAGTTCATTTATTTATTTACAATTTTTGTCTCTCCATTTTAAAATAGAAACAAATGGTCTATATTTTAGAAATTTCATAATTTTGATAGAATTTTCAATTTATCTTAAGTTTTGTTATTTAATTGAATCATAGATCTAATATATTCATTTAAGAAATTATCAATAAATGATTTAATTAATTAAAATGTAAGAAATAAAATAGGAAGACTGATTTCTCTATTTTGAAATAAAGGGACAAAAATTGTGATATTTCCAAAATAGGGAGACCCAAATTATACTTAAGTATATATTTAAATATATTTATTTATTATAATTTAAATTATTATATAATTTTATATTAAAAATATTTATTTATTGTTCAAATTTTAATTATATAAAAATATCATATATAATTTACAAACTAAAATACTTGTTAAGACTTTATTTACCTCTTTGTTAAACTGCAAATTAGTTATGATATTTTTTTTTTATGAATCAGAGTTAAAAAAAACTAAAATACTTATATATATAAATTAATTTCTCTCATTACATTAAATTTTTGAATTTGTCATTCACCCATTCATTTATTGAAAGTAATTGCTACACTTACTAATGCAAAATCAAATAAATTCTTCATTCACTCATACATTTATTAAAAGTAATTGCTACACTACGAATGTAAAGTCAAATAAACTCATAACTTGTAGCTTCGGGAACGTTACCCTTTACTGTACGTTATTGTTTTATGGTATGTTTTATAGGAAGAAAAGAAAAAAAATAAAAGACACGGATAACAATATATATATATATATATATATATATATATTTTTTTTTTTTTTTGGAGTAGGAGAAAATAAAAAAAATTATAAAAACAAAAATTTTATTTTCTTTCTTTCCACTTTCCTTTTAATTTAAATTTCAAATCTTTTCTTTCTTCTCTCCTTCCTGATTCCAAACATATGGTTAAAGTCTTTTAACTTCTATAATCTATAGTTATTATAAAATGTGGAACATAACTTTTTTTGGGGGTGGGTGGGTGTTAATAATGGGAATATGCTTGACCTAAAAATATTACTTGAAAATCAGAATTGAGAAAAAAAGGTTATTTTACGTTCGAAATTATCTCCTCTATACATGAGTATAAAGTTAATATTCTTCAAGAAAAAAAGAAGTTAATATTCTTAATTAGATAAAAAAAATTCATAATTAACTATTCTAACTCATTCATATATATATATATATACATATATCATTTTTTTCCTAATTTTTTCATCAATGATTGAAACTGTATCCTTTATACTTATCACTTAAAAAGTTAAAACATTTTATAAGAACTCTATCTGTTTTGCCAACCAAGTGTTTATCATTAATACGTAAGACCAGCTTAATTTTAAGTGTATGTTTACGATAAATGAGTGAAATACAATTTTGGCTAACTATATAAAATAATATCTCTCAGTTTCAATTTTAAGACTCATTTTAATTTTGTTTATTTCCTTTTTAATAAGATTCTTTTTAAATAATCTTTTGTTTTTAATTATTTTTTTACTTTACAATAAATGTTATATATTAAAAAGATAAACCTTTTATAAGGTTTGAATAAAAAATCTAATACACATTAATTAGGTAAAAAAGTAATTAAGTGAAAAAAATATATTATAAGTTCCAATAATTTTAACAAAATAATATAAATCGTTAACAGTTAATACTGTAAAATATATTAACTAACTTTATTGAAGGATGTGAATCAATTAAAATAATATTTTTTTAAATAATTAAGGTCACTTAAGTTATATTGAGTTTTTTATTTTTTGAGTTGAAAAGATATAATAGGATGATAATATAAAAAAGTTATAACCAAGAAAAATTACTATTACTTTTCAAGTAATATTATTATTAAAATTTAATGTGATGCAAAAAAAATGACAGCATTTTTCTACTTTAAGGAATAAAAATAAAATGAATAGAATTGTGATTGGAAAAACAATATATATGATTGATAAGGCGATGAATAAATAAAAGAAGAAGCAGTGACGCAGTGGGATACGAGAGAGCGCGAATGAAAGCTGGACTTGTGCAATAAACGAACAACAATAGCAGAGACAGTGGTTCTCACTTTCCGCGCAAGCGAATCAATCACGCCAAAGCCATAATTTCACCTATCCAATTATTCACGACATGTAACAAAACGGCAACACCACTTTCGTCGTTTGCCGTATTCGATTTCAGAGTTCCGTGGCGTCCGGCCATGGCGCTGCGAAACGGCGGCAGAAAAATCTCCTTCGAGGTTCTTAGCGTTGAGGACGAATCGGATCCAGCGGAACGCAATCGCAAGAAGCGCAGGCACCGGGCTTCGAAAAAGAAGAAGAAGAAGAGGCTTCTCGATCGCGCCGATTCCGATTCCGCGGATCCGCATTCGGCGCCGTTGGAGAACGGAGGAGCCTGTAACGGATTCGAGCTCGACGCTAGCAGGTACTGTGGCGGCGGCGGCGGAGGAGGAAGAGTTGTCGTGTGCGAGGAGGTGCGCGAGGCGGAGAGTGTGTGCGCGGTTGCGGAGGCGCGTGGGGCGGATGGTGAGGAAGCGACCGCCGTGCGCGGTGGCATCGAGGGGTTTAATTTCGGGGAATTGAGGCAGAGGAACGTGAATTGTGGGAGTTCGGAGGATTTAGCGGCTTCGGTGGTGGTGCGAGATGAGAAGGAGGATGGCGGTTTGAATGCGAGTCCGGTGGAGAAACCGACCAACGAGCCTGATAGGAATGTGGTTAAGAAATTGGAGACGGTGGAATCGTTGGACTGGAAGCGTATCCTGGCGGAAGATCCGAATTGTGAGTGCTACAATGATCCTTTCCTTGCTCTGCATGCATCCATCATATTGCATCTCATAGTTATCTTTTGTAATCGTAATGATAATTATTCAGAAACTATTATAGTTCAATGGATTCCACTCTGTTTAGTAGCAGGGTTCGAATGGCTTGCATGCTGTTCTAGGTTTAATTCCCATTACTGCTATTGTATGCCAATTTTTTTTATAATTAAATAGATGATCAAACTGCAGCTAAATATTTTACAACAAAATTACGCATTGGCTTCTAAGGGGAAATGGCTGGAAAAATGGACCTTGGGTTGGTTCTGTGTCCCCTCGTGTAATGGGATTGGTGGCATGGTTAATGGGCTGCTACAATCATTAACTGAATAATACATGGCCTCAAGGTTTTGAATTACGGTTTTATTGTAATACTTGATATTGTGGACAAATGCGGCTGCAATACAGTTGCGGAGATCCTAAAATCATTAATGTAACAGCTGAAATTGCAGTGATGGGCTGTTTCTTAAAACCTTTCATGAATGTGAAAAATGATGGGCAGTGTAGACAGGAATAAAAGTTTCAGCTGCTCATTTATGAATTAAAACTAGTCAAATGGTCCGTGTATGTGGTCCTCTTTGCCTGAAGTGGTTGGTTGCCTGATTTTGTTACCCTGTTATATTTATTTTACCAGGGGCATGTATTCTTCTTTTCTGCCAAATTAACCTTGTGGCGGTGTGTTTTGATGTCAGTTGTGTTTTCAGTGGAGAAGTCTCCTGTATCATACTTTTTGGAGGAAATGCACAATGGAAATTCTTTGCGCAGCACAACAACTCTTGGGAATGAAAAAGAACGAGAGAGAGTTTATGACACAATCTTCCGCCTGCCGTGGAGATGTGAATTGGTATACTTCCTTTTCTTGATTTAAAAGGAAAAAGAAATAGAAAAGAACTCTAGTTATAGTTTTGTGATGTTAAGGCATTCTACATTTTATGTTATATCTTAAACGTGAAATGCAATTGCAGCTTATAGATGTTGGCTTCTTTGTTTGCTTCGATTCATTTCTTTCGTTGTTAACTGTTATGCCGGCGAGGATCATGATGACCATTTGGAGGCTTCTAAAGACAAGGTTTTCCACTTTTCCTCAATCCCCCTCCCCCTTGTAAAAAAGTGTTAGTTGGGCATGCATGTGAGGAATAAGGTGGTAGATTAAGCCTACATCACCTGTTTCCTTAATTTCAATTTGTGACATAAGCAGTGTCCATCTAGTACTACAATCTTAAAGTGCTTCGCGTATCGTCATAAATATTTGAATGGGAATGACAGAAGAAAGTGTTTTTTCATGAACCACATCATTCTAAATTAGCAGTATGTTCAATTAGACATTCTATCATATGATATAGGTCTTAGTTTTTCTATCTGGATTCTATTAGTCCTTGATTCTTGGTTAGCTAAAATTAGACCAATCTCTCCCTAATACAGAATCTACATGTTTTTGTGCTTTGACTTTGTATCCTCTTTTCTAGTTCAACTCATGTTCTGCTTTAAATTTGTGCTAGTCTGTCATGGTTTCCAGTATTATAATATGGCCTAATTATTCTCTTGACAGGCAGTTCAAGAGGCTGTCTACAATGGAAGTTTCTGATTTTGGCTGTTTTCTTATTTTGAGTAGTGGAGTTGTTCTTTTGCAGCGAACAGGTAAAGTAGTTCTCTGCTTCCATGAGTATATGTTATATAATTTCTTTCTTGTATTGTTCAAGTTTAATATTTTGCTAATTTTGTTTTATTTATCCTTTCAAATGTGCTGCGACAGATATCAGCTTAATATATCATATGATCCGTGGTCAAGGAACAATAAAATTATATGTGGTCTACAATGTTTTAGAGGTGAGCCTAAATTTATTAGTCTGGATTATGGTGAATAATTAGCTCTCCACAATGCCAAATATCAACCAAAGTGAATATTTGTGAGTTAAAATTTGAGTAAACTTTGATATATTGTTAGGATAAAGATTTTTACACTATCAACTAATTAAAAATCACCCTAGATATGTCTTTTAAAGTAATAATTACAAAAATCAAGAATCTTACCAAGTATGGCAATCCTTTATTGGAGGAAAGTGTAAAAATCTCAGTGCATTCTAATTAAATTCTATTTATAATATATATATATATATATATATATATTATATTGGGTTTATGCAAGCAAGATCTTGTGGTGACAAAGTAAGGGAATTTCACAGAATATGGAATAATAAAGTTTTGCTTTGTAATTAATTTGTAAACCATAAAACTCTGACATCAGATGAGATAAATATTGCTGTATTTGGAAATAATCAATATGCTATCTCCTTAAATAGCCTAGTGGTATTGGCCTAGGTGAGATTTGGGACAGCCCAAAATGAAAATATGAAAGAAGGAGCAAGATGGATGTTGGTGTAAATGATTTTGTAATAGTTGTTTGAAACATTATATGGGGTATTCAGTGGCCTTCTGGTATTCAAATGGTTCAGTTCATAAGTACTGAAAATCGTAATCCAAGCGGCTATAGCTTTTACTCTTTAGTTGCCTCTTGATTGCATAGGTTTTGTGAATCATAATGCTCCAAAATGTAACTTACCTGTAAGTTTGTAACTGATCTTTCAACTTCTTGCAGATATTTGATAAATTATGTCAAAGTTTTAATGGGGATGTGTTGCAAACATTATTTCTTTCTGCTGAAGGACTTGCAAATTGTCCCCCAGAAAGCATGAGATTCTGGATTTGGAGATTTATTTCAGACCAAGCTTTAGCGGTGGCTGCTTCAAATATCCTTCATCTTTGTTTTTTTTTTTTTTTTTTTTTTTTTTTTTTTTTTTTTTTTTTTTTTTTTTTTTTTTTTTTTTCTGGTTGTTTGGTTAACTATTTTCTTTTGTGAAGACAACTTAAGAAACAACAATCATTGGTTTGGTTCCTTGACTAGTTTTACTTGTTCATTCTTTTGTCTTATTAGCTCAGGCAATCACTTTATCAACCTGTATAGTTGCTCACAACAACGCATTGTTCGCTTTACTGGTGTCAAATAATTTTGCTGAGATCAAAAGCAATGTGTTTAAGCGATACAGCAAGGATAATGTTCACAGTTTAGTTTACTTTGGTAAGTCATCTTGCCTACAATGGTTTCTTTCCTTGAATTTGGCTTATTTGGTACAATGTTTTTGTACTTCTCCCTTCAAACATTACACGGATCTAATATAATTTTGAGTAAATTACACAGACCCCCCTCGCCCCTCGGTTTTATCTTACTATACCCGATATCCCTCCATTTTTTCACATTACTTTGAGCCCCCCCTAAGGGGGGGTTGGTGTAACGCCTATTACGCCTAAGAGGGGGAGTGTCGGTGTAATGAAAGCCCAAAAATTAAAGGTTTTCTGTGGGGTCAAAAAACAGAGGAGTATCAGATGTAATAAGGGCAAACCTTAGGGGAGGTCTGTGTAATTTACTCTATAATATTTATGCCCACATTTTAAGAATATTATTTGAGCTAGTTCTGTCAATAGTTGATTTGTTAAGGGTTGTTGAAAATTAGATTCAAATATTTTGTATTTATTATATATTTGATTTATAGGTAAGTCATATTTGATTTAGAGGAACAAAATCTCCTCTAATTATGTGTATTTATTGTAAGAAGCATATATAAATCAAACTGTCATTCAAACACACAGTTTCAGCATCCCTTGCATCTACCCTAGCATTTGGGCCTAAGGCCTATCTCAACTCCACAATACCGGACCGCCTTATTGCACTCGGCAGTCCTCACCTTATTAGCCGGTCCCCTAAGCCCAAATGTTAAGATTGATTGTTGGCTGAATCCATCATTGCTGTTATGTTAACTGATCCAATTCACAGCACAACTTTTAGCAATATTATTCATAAGGAGAATGTTGGAGAAGGTCAAACATGTAGCATAGTTAACGGCATATACATTGACCCAAATTATTGCACATAGCATTTGCCTTTGGTCCATATTTCTTGGGGTGTCAACTCTCTCTCTATATATATGTGTGTGTGTGTGTGTGTGTGTGTAGCTTCATATGAACTTGTTAGGCAAGATTCCATTGACACAAGGAGTACATATTGCTCTATAATCAAAATAATAAGATGAAGGCCATCTCTTTAGTTTCATTCCTTCTGCTTGTTCTTTCCATTGGGATTGAACATGAAGGGCCAATGAAAGTCTCAAGCAAAATTTTGTGAGATAAAATTGTATGATTACCGTGAACGTGATAATTGCTTCATTGATTTCCGTAAGAAATATGGATCTAACGCAAATGCTATGTGCAATAATTTGGGTCAGTGAATATGCTATTGCCCATGCTAAGTGTTTGACCATTGACCTTCTCCAACGTTGCCCTTAAGAATAATATTTCTAAAATATAATTGTGCAATATAAGCTTTCTACTCTCTATTTAAGCCACATTTCTAGTCAAGGTAGGACTAAACCACCATCCTTGAGGCTGCAATTAAGACAACCCCCAAAGAGGCTGCAACTAAGGCGGGCTAGGGGTGATTGCAATAAAGGTGATTTTCCACACTCTCCCTCACGTCTAGGGCTACCAATCTGGAGCATGGCAAATGTAGGTGGCCAAACAATGGATCTAAGATAAGCTTTGGTACCATCTTAGCATTTGGGCTTAGAGCTTAACTCAATCCCACAAAACCTGGTTGTAAGGTGAGGACTGTCCAAGCTTTATAAGCTCTGTTTAAGTCATATCTCTAGTTGATGTGGACTAAACCCCCACCCTTGAGGCTGCAATTAAGGTCGCCGCCAAAGAGGTGGCAATTAAGGCGGGCTAGGAGTGACCCAATTAAAGAAGCTTTCCAACAAGGGTTATATGCCTTGTGGTTACTTAACTCTAAGCTATAGTTATAACTATAAGGTATGTTAGTAGTTACTTAAAATTCTAAACTATAGTTATAAAAAATCTTGTCCCTGTAATTGCCACACATCAACCTCCTCAATTGTTATTTCTGGTCATGTTTTTCTTCTGGGGATTTTTTTTTTTGTTACTTTCTGGGGATATGCTCAAGTTTATATTAAAAGTAAAATCATTTTCTTGATCCCATATTCATATTATTTGTATGTAGGTTTTGCAATTTGTTTTATTGTTGGACTTGGAGAGGAGGGGAGAGGAGAGGAGAGGAGAGGGATTTTGATAAAAACCTGTGTTTGGTATGGTTCAGAAGTTTGACAGGAAGGGAAATGAAAATGATGAGGAAAATCCATCTCCACCGTATTGTTTTTGCCTCCATGTCAGGAGGATTTTATTTTTCCAGACTTCCCCTTCCGCTTTTGAACCAAATAGCTCATTAGTAAAATAATTTTGTAAATTGTTTTTGGTTTAAACTTCTATACAAAGCATGTATATCTATCTTTTTTCTCATTTGTTCTTCTAACCTTATAATTTATTTTATTTCCCCCCTTTTGGTGACAAGCAGATTCTGTAGAGAGATTCCACATTTCATCTTTTATCTTATTTGTTTTGGCTCAAAATATTCTAGAGGCAGAGGGTCCCTGGTTTGAAAGTTTTCTCATTGTAAGATTTGGAAATATTTTAGCTCCTAATATTAATGAAAGAAAATAGTTTATCCTGTTCGTGACACATATTTTGAATGGTGCAGAATATCCTCTTGGTTTATGTATGTGAAATGATTATTGATATTATCAAGCATTCATTCATTGCTAAATTCAATGACATTAAGCCCATCGCATACTCCGAGTTCCTTGAAGATCTATGTAAACAGGTATTTTCATCTGATTTCATGTTTGTGGATTTTATTTATACAGTATGTTGGTTAAAAAGGTGTAGACAACTGGAACCACTTTAACAAGAATTTGTTATATTTTCATTCAAATCTCAACATAAAATTTGAAAACCCAAGTGAATTTTTGAGCTACACACTTGTTGGAGGACAACTATGAGGTGAATTTCCATACTGGGTAGGAATGGGAGGATTGAATATCATATAAGTGAGGATAAGGTCCATAAACCTGAACCTTAAGGTTTTGGGTTAAAGTGTGATGTTAAGTTCACTTATGTGGTTTGCTCGTGGTCCATTAGTGAAAATCTCTTTGGTGTTTATCCCCTTGGATTTTCCAACAATTGATATCAGAATTGATGGTTCGATGTGGTAATCGGCTCAAATAAGTAAAATGACGATGGTGGATCCATGGATATAGGGATCCCTTGTATTGAAAGTCTTCCTAACAGGTGAGTCCATGCACAGAGGTTAGGCAGAGGGTCCCGCAGGTGTTGCAGCAGTGTAAAGTACTATAACATGTTGACAGCAGACGGGTCAGGGCAGCCACGATTAAGCTCGAAGGGTCACCATGGAATACTTGTGGATAAAAATGGCGAGGCTATCATGTGGAAAAGACTCACACTTGAGTGAAAGATTGTTGGAGGACAAGTGTGAGGTGAAGTCCCACATCGGATAGAAATGGAAAGGTTAAGCACCATAAGTGAGGATAGAATCTATAAAAATGAGCTTTAAGGTTTTGGGTTAATGTGTAGTGTTAGGTTCACTTATGCGATTACTCATGTCCCATTTGTTAAATCTTCCCGGTATTTATCCTCCTTGGTTTCACAACACCTAAATGCACCAAAACTTTCCATTATTCAACCACAAATACCTTTGGAAATCCTTTCCTGGAATATGCTTTAATGGGAAAAGGTTTATAAGCTATTTTGTTTCAGCAATATAGTTCAATTTTGCTTAAATACAAATTTGGTCATTTTTCTCTTCAAGTCATTAATTGATTTCATTTTTTAATGTTTATTTGTTTGCCTTTATAGTTTGATTCCATAGTGAATTCATTTTAAGTATGAATCAGTTTCTTCTGCATTTGAGCATGGAAGTGTAGTTCGTGTCGGAAAGCATATGGTATTTAATTGATACTTGAGAAAGCTTATTATTATCTTTGATAAGAATGATGTATAGTTCTGAATCTTAATATTATGACAATCAATTGTATTAACATTTTGTTCCTTTTCTTTGATGGAACATTCCAAAAAATATACGCCTGACATTTGACTGTTCCATTCTGTAGACTCTAAATATGCAAACTGAGAGTGCAAAGAAAAACCTGACTTTTGTCCCCCTTGCTCCAGCATGCGTGGTAAGCATATAAGATTTTAAATGTCCATTTGGTTTTTCTGGTTTTTTTGTTGCCGATTGAACCTATGTGCGCCTTTTCCTTTTATAACTCGTTCTTAGGTTATTCGAGTTCTCACTCCAGTATATGCTGCAAACCTTCCTCCCAATCCCCTTCCATGGAGGCTTTTCTGGATTCTGCTTTTTTCAGCAATGACCTATGTCATGCTCACAAGCCTCAAGGTTCTCATTGGCATGGGACTACAGAAGCATGCCACATGGTATGTTAATCGTTGCAAAAAGAGAAAACATCATTTTCATGAAGATTAGTTTGGAAAGGCAAAATACTGCTTGATATAATCTGTTTGCCCAAGGATTCCTCCACTCGTTCCCGAATCCCGCAAAAAACATCTTTTGAAAGACCACAGGGTGATAATTCAGGAACACTTGACTCCTGAATTATCATCGGTGCCTGGCACATACGGGAACAACTTTTGGTTTATAACTTGAAGGTAAACCTATAGATGGTTCCCCCTTCCAATTTTGACAGCAATATATAATTTGATTATTACAGAATAATAATAGAATGTTATAGGCCTGCATAATTGCAAAGCATTGCAATCACGTCTCTTCTCCTTTCAATAAAAACAATTACACATATTTTTGACAGTTTTTGAAATTTAATATCTGAACTAGTAACAAAAATATGAGTAAACTATCATTTAAATAACTTGATAATGTTGTCACATTAGTTATTGAAACTAAAGAAATTTAAGTAAATCTCTAAAATGGCAATTTGTCAATCATATTAGTCCAAAATTAAAATAAAAAAGTTAAAAGTGATAATATTAAGAATATTTAGAGACTTAAATAATTTTTTTGAAGATAGAGACTTACGAAATGGATAAGTTTAGAAACTTAGATGAAATAATTAAAAATCATTTTAAATACATATTTCACGATAATTATTATAAAAACCAATCATCTTATATATAACAATGTAATTAAATAATAATATGAAATATTTGCATATATTTCAATTAAATTCATAAAATAGTATAAAGAGGATCGTTGCATGAGTTTTAAATTTTATGGTACTCGAATTTTAATTTTATGAATAAAAAAGATGAAATAATTAAAAAAAACAATGAGACTTGTTTTTAAAAAATTAATTTCAAATACTAACGTAACGTCATAAGAGATTAAAATTGTGAGTTATTCAATATGCAAACGCTAATAACTACCCTAAGAATAATTAAGAAATAAAGAGTAGAATTTTTTTTATTGAAAGTCATAAAATTATGTTCTTCATAATTATTTTTGTGTGTTATCTTATTAAAAGTTTTTTCATTTTAATTTCTTAACTAATGTGTTTAAAACATTGGCAACACTCTATTCAATATACATATAGGCACTTCTCCACATTATTTCTGAAGTTGTGTTGGTTCTGAGTAACATTGGTCGTGCTCAACGGGTTTCAATAGAGAAAGAGAATTGCATGAAAATGAATAATAGAATTGGAAAGTGGTTTGATTTTCTCTACGCTGACAACAATGCGGTGGGGACGAAGAGATTTGGTGGGGGAGAGAAGACGATTAGTCTTTCCATGATGAGGAACTTTTTATTGATTTTGACCATTGGATCTCTCTATGAATGGAAAAGGGGTGCTTCGGATAGGGAGTAATCACTAGTGATAGGGCAAAAATAGGGAGGAAGGACAAAGGAAAGAGCCATGCCTACATTAAATCAATTGATTCGTCATGGTAGAGAAGAAAAACGCGCACAGACCGTACTCGAGCTTCGGATCAATGTCTCCACAAGCAAGGAATATGCCCGTGTGTTTCAACGAGAACACAAGAGCACTTGTGTACGTGATGCAAGTGAACGTGTATGAAAAAGCTGTATCTAAGATAAATAATCAATATCAACATCACCTTTAACCTAAATTAATTGGAGTAGGTAGTAGATGAACATGATAAATCGAAAATAAGACAAAGAAAGAGAAAATGAGAAAATAATAAAAAGTGGAAATAAGACAAAAGATAGAAAAAATAAGTTAAAATAATAGAAAAATGTGGAGACAAAGAATGACTAGTAAAAATGTCCATATTGAAATTTGTTGTCGCTGTGCTGATATGATAAAAAAAGAAAAGAAACAAAAATCAACATACTGAAGGTTGAAAATTAGACTTTTACTTGCAACTTAAACTTATTTACGTTTTTCTTGGTAGGTGTTATATCCACTCTTCTTCTTTGTTTATCTATTTCCTTTTTCTAAGTAAATAGAAATTTGTATTTTTTGGAAAACAAATTAAAAAGGAGAATAAAAAAAAAAAAAAAGAGGGGACATAACAAGTATTTTCTTTTCCTTTGCGCCCTTCTTTTTTCCAATCAAGTGGTTAGAAAGGAGGTTGTTAAAATGAGTTAATTTCAAGGGGCCAACTTATTTAGCTTGTAAGAAACATGGATTAAATTTTAGCTCGATTTAATTTTGATAAACTCGATTTAGTTTAAAAATTTGGTTGCCAACATCCTTTTCTATTAAAACTTATATTTTTATAATAATTATTGTAAACCTTATATCTAAAGAGATTTTTAATTAGTTAATAGTGTAATTTTATTTTATATTTTTATAGATACTTTTGATATTATTTTTCAATGAAAATGTAACCTATGTAATAGTTACACATGCTTTCATTGAAAAACAACACAAAATAATACATATAAAATAAATATTAAAATATTTTTTTTGTCATTGTAAAATTGGTAAAGTTCAGATTTTATTTTTGCAAAATGTTTTGTTTGTTTTTTGCATTCATAAAATTATAATGTGTATTTTTTTGGTTTGAAATAAGGTTTGGTTGTATTCGAATTTATGATATGATTTTTTTATATCAATTATATGTAAATATAATATTTTATACATTGATTATGTATATAACTAATGTAAGAAAATTGTATACATATATTTGGATATTTGGATCTTGTTCCAAGCAAAAAAA
>PYAF01003172.1:131700-142769 GCA_007407185.1 Glycine tomentella | reverse complement strand
TGAAAAATTTGAAAATAACTTCTTTTTATTGTTTATAAAAGTTCAAGGATAAAAAAAATTAAAATTAAAAGAGAGAGAGAGAGAGAGAGTTAATGAGCAATGCTGACTTGTTTGCCGTGCACCTAGATTGACTTATCAAGCTTGCAATGTGTTAAAAATCATATACGGATAAATTAGAATATTAATTTCTCATTCGTTTCATTCATTCTTATGTTATCTTTTATATATTTTTCCTCAATTTGATAGTCTTATATATATATATATATAAGAACAATTCAACAACCTCCTAATAATACATAATAATAACAAGTTGATCTAATCTTAATTCATATTTAAATATAATAATAAAAAACTATAACAACCTAACAAATCCTAATAATAATTTGAAATTTAAATTACACAATTTAACACTCCCCTCAAGTTGTGCATGAATATCGATCATGTCCAACTTGCCAATTGCTTCTTCAAACACTCTTCTAGGAATGATTTTGATCAACAACAGGTTCAAGAGATGCTTCAGGATAGTCCATATCATGTGCTTCAATTATGTGATATAGAAAGAAAATTGAGATACGTGAAGGGATTCAGAATAATAACATGTTCATGTCAATAGACTTCAAAGATGGTCTGTGAATGATTTAGAACAATGCAACGAACTTCACATCAATGACCTTCAAATGGAATACGTGCATAAATGCTTCAATATTGAGATACGAGAATGATTCAAAACGGATTTATGTTATGTCGTTTGTGTTGTTTTTGGGAAGAAGATTAAGATACGAGCAAGGATTCAAGTCGAAACCGAAGATGCGAAGGTTATGCGAGGAGAAATAAAAGTGAAATATAGGTATTGATACAAGAAGAAAAAAAGAGATGAAAGTTTGAAAATATGAAAAAGAAAAACTCTTATAATAGAGGAAGATAATTTTTTTCATGGAAGGAACCATGACTCTCATTCATGGAAAATACCATGACTCTCATTCATGGAGAGAACTATGACTCTAATACCATGTTCAAAATCATATACAAATAAATTGGAATATTAATTCCTCGTTCGTTTCATTCATTTCTCCGTTCTCTTTCATATATTTTTCCTATGAGGTTCTTTTATATATATATATATATATATATATATATATATATATATATAAATGAGAACAGTTCAAATACCTCCTTACCTAATCTTAATTCCTATTTAAATCTAATAATAAAAAACTATAACAACATAACAAATTCTAAGAGTAATTTGAAATTTAAATTACATAACTCAAAAAATAAAATTATATTTTGAACTTGTATACCAGGTTAATTGTCCATTATTTTATAAAGTTCACATACATTTTCTTTAAAAACTAATAGTATTTGAGTAAAGTAGAATTATTATTAACAATAAAATTCTTTATCTAAGTATTTGTTCATTTATTTGATTAGCTCTTGTAATTATATTTTAGGTTTAATTATATATTTTATCATTCAATTTTTTTCACACATTTTATTATCACTTTTTTTTTTAAATTTTAGTGTAATTTATCTAACAAAAATGCTAATTAGTACGAAGATGAAATTCGTAAGACAAACTTATTGATATTTTGATTCTCTCTCCCACTTGTATAACCATTATCTTGTCTAATGAATGTTGTCTTTTTAATTTTTATTGGTTGGTTTTCCTTTTCGTGTAAATTCATACTAAAATATTTCGTAACAAATAGCACTACTCATCTTAGTTCACGATCAACTATCGTTATTTTTTTTTCCAACATCAACTGTCATTAGTTAACAAATGTAACAATAATATATAATTAATTGCACAATGGTTCATACTTAGCGACAATTACACCACACTTTTGTTCACATCATATGCATTACAACATATAAACATAATTAAATACTCCTGCGGTAACTAATTATAAAAAACTTTCAATTAATTTATATTTTTAAAGAAAAGTAGTTAATTTAATTAATTATAATAAAATTATCAATTAATTGTACTATTATTTTAAAATTATCAATTTCTTATCTCTCTATCCATTTAATTATTTTTCATTAATATTTGGAAAGAGAATAATTAAGTAAGAATATATAAGAAAAGAATAATGTATCTACAAATTAAAAAAAATCTTATAAAAAGAAACAGATAATTTTTTTTTTAAAATCTTATAATTAGAGACACAGAACAAATAAGTTTACTGGATTTACTACAGGAAATCTCTTCTATACACCAAATTTAGGCCTATGCCACAAAATGTTAAGAAAATCTAGCCATTACATCACATAGTTTCAAAAGATTCTTACCATCAGTAAAGTGAAGATCCATCACAAAAAGAGATGAACTAGAAGTCTAGAACTGATGGTTTAAGTTTAGGAGTAAACTAAAATGTATCGTTTTTTCTATTTTTAGGAATCTAGGATTTTCAAATGCTTATGTAATTTTAAGACCTTTTTTGAGGTTAGGTGACCTGTTGACCCATGTGCTAAGGCATTGTCTGTGTGAACCACTATCTTATTTTAATCTGCTAGTGCTATCTTACTTAATGGTATAATTATTTGCACATTAAATGACGGTTCTAAATTATGATTTCTATTGCTGTCGGACCACTATCACACCATATTGCCAACTTTTGGTCTAGGATACTAAAATTGCAATTGATTGCTATCACAATAAGCAAACCAAAGTCAACTTAAATTGATTGCCCACATTAATCAAGTCACATTAAACTAAAATTGTCATTCATTAATTGCAAATCACAATTTACATAAGATTGAAATTTCGTAATTAAAACTTCATCAAATTAAATTACATCACCCAAAATCCACTTGACCAAAAGTTGCATGATATTATAATGTTAGAATTTATTGCCATTCTACAAAGAACTCTTTCCTCCATCCTTGACCAAGCACCTCTCTAATTCTACATGTCAACTTTTACATGACTAGAAATGAATTAACCTCCACAAAAGAAAATAACTTTTCATAAAGTTCGTAGGAGTTGAGACGAATTTACTCGTATCTATACCTGGTCTAAGATTTTAATAAGGTTAATTTTGCGAACTCGAACTTGACCCGATTAAGACCTAACAACATAAGGATTAAGATCAGGTTAACTCATCTTTTTGACAATATATTAATTTTAACTTTTTTTACACAAAAAATCATAAAATTAAAGAATATACAACTATAACTAAGATATAACTTATAATATATATTTAAAAATAAATGTAAATGTATTATTATGTAAGACAAAACATTATTTATTTATTCAGTAATTTGTATTATAAATACATAATTATTTAAAAGAATTACACTTTTTAAAAAAATATGGCATTGGACTAGGTTGAGACAACCCAAAGCAAAACCCAAACTTGTCCTCTAAATACATCGGGTCTAAGTTCTTAAACTTGAACCCTTCAAAAGTCCTTTTGGTCTAGGCTAAGTTAATGGGATGAGACAAGTCATGACACCCCCTACATAACAACATGTAAAACCCAAGACTTTTCCTCAAATTTTCAATAAGCCTATATTGTTCTTCAATGACCTGCTCAACATCTTGAGAGATTGACTTATCCATCCATTGGAAAAAAACCATAACTCCATATCTCCAATCAAGACCCCAAATTGAAATTAATAAAGAAAAATATGACACTTAGATCCCAAAACATGGACCTTGTTGTAATTGGGTATTCCCCCACAGTTTGGACACCTTAGGAACGTGTAGTTATAATATGTTGTGTAGACCTTGATATATATAACCTCACCATTCCTCTATATTCATAGTATGTCTCCCTCCTTGACTTCTAATTGTTTCTCATAGCTAACACTTCCTTCATTTTCCATTGAAGATGTCTCTTGTCGAGGCTATACTACTTACAAATGAACACTAGGAACAAAATAAAGCTTTGAAAATGTTGGAGCGAATAATAAGAAATGGAGCTTTATAGATTTTAAGAAAACAATTGCCCAAGCTTAGGTTTTCGAAGTATGTAAAAGACAATGATGGACTAACATGAATCATACTCATAGTTACATCAATACCCATCATCCATGTCTTCTTTCAATTCATGGAGTTAAAGGAATATCGTAACGATATGGACCAATCTATTAATTTCAATAAAGGACATATAAGGACTAAAACTTACATTTTTCCAATACAAGGACTTACTCCACCTACTAATTAATAGGAGAAAATCGCAAGTGTACAATTGTTATCAAGTAATAATATATTGAATTCATAGGGACTGTGGTTTATGCTTACAAATTTTTCTCAATTTAAATAGAGAATGAAAAAATTTATATCAAGTCATAAAATTTTTCTACTATATTGGTTATCCAATCTTTTGTAATTTGGTGAAACATCCAGTGACGTAAAAAGGAGGATTCAGTCTCATGGTTTATTAACATATGTTGTGTTGTAACTGTAATTGTTTTTTGTTTTTTTGTTATAACCTTTTTGGTTAGATAGTTAGTTGTTGTCTCCATTATAAGGAGTTTTGTATTCTAGGTTCAAAGAGCTTGAGAGTGCTTTAAATCCCTTCATTGTAAATTTTGTTATTTGTAATAAACTTAAGAATTTTGTGCAATATTTCTCTTCTTCTATAATCTGAACTTCCCTATCTAAATAGAATTTCTCAAATGTTTCCCAACAAATTGGTATCTAGAGCTTCAGTTCAAGATCAGATTCGCATCTGTTTTGTGGTAGATCAAGTCATCAGTGATCAAACATTTTGTTTGTTATCTGTTTGTACCATGCTTCAAGATTATATTTGAGAAAATGGTCAATACAATCAAGATTGATAAATTCACAATGAATAATAGCTCCAACCTTTGGAGCATCAAGATGCAAGCCTTGTAGAAAGAACAAGGCATCTGGGCTCGTCTCTTTGATCAATCGTTGAAGATTGACATGTCAGTGCTTGAGTTACAAGAGAAAAAGATGCATTCGCTAATTCTCTTATCTCTATCTGATGAGGTTCTTTATGAAGTTTTTGAAGAATTGATTGTTGTTGTGCTTTGGCTCAAATTGGAGAAACCTTCATCAAGAAATCTACAACAAGTTGCTTCTGAAACGATGTTTGTTTGGCCTTCGAATGAGGGAACGTACGCCACTGAAGGAACATCTTGATGAGCTAAACTTTGTTCTGATGGAGCTATGCGATATTGATGTCAAAATGGAAAACGAAGATTTGGCAATGATTTTGTTTGCCTCTCTTTCTCCCTTGTATGCTATTTTTGTGAGTTCTCTTAGTGTAGGCAAGGACTCCATTACACTTGTAGAAGTCAAGTCCAATCTATATTCTAAAGAGCTTTGACTAAAGGCGTACAGGAATGATGACGAAGCCTATGCGTCCGAATTATCGGTGATTGATTTTGCAGGAGCAAAGCTAATCCCAAGGACATATGCAATCATTACAAATAATTGAGTAATTGAAATAGAAACTGCCCAAAGAAAGTAAATAAATATTATGTTGTTGCTCTTGTTCATAATGACTCATCATCAACAATAAATTTGGTTCTGGCTGTTGGTGACAAACTACAACAACATTTTTGGGTACTAGACTCAGCTTGTTCTTATCTAAGTGTCCATATAGACATTGGTTTATGACATATGAGAAGAAGTCTGGTGGTAAAGTCTTCATGGGTAACAATGCTTCTTGTAAGTCTTTCGATATAGGTTATGTACAAATCAAAATGCATGATGGTATTGTTAGAACCTTAACTGAAGTTCGTCACATTCTAGATCTTAAGAAAAATCTTGTATTTGTGGGTTCCATGGATTCGAAAGGTTTTTCTTGTTGGGTTGAAGGTGAAGCTATGCATAACACAGAGGGAAAGGGAACTCTGGTAATTGTCACACCCTAATTTTGTTCGAGTCCATAAAAAATAGAAAAAAAGAGAATAGATAAAAATAATAAAAAGAAAAAAAGAGCCCCAAAGGAACTTAATGAGCTCTTTGAGAGCCCATTAGGTCAAGTGGAAGCAGTATCAAAGCACAAAGGAAGAGAACAGTTAAAAAAGAAATTTTTTTACACAGAGGAGGCACGGATCCTAGGAAAATGAAAGAAGCCAGTAGCGTCGTGCCATTTGACACTGCAGCCAGAGAAACATGAAGGGTCTCTAAGTATCCCTGATTCCTTCCCTCCCTTCCTTTCCTTCCTCTCTTCTTCTCTCCTCCATGCTTCCTCCCCTCTCTTCTCCTTTTCATTTTTGTTTCATTTTTTTTGGTATACTGTTGTTGTTTGTGTAGTTTCATCTCGCCGGTGAGCCCCTTGGCCGCCGGCGAGATCCTTAGTTTGGTATTCTGTTGATATTTGTTGTGTTTTTTTTCATTATCACCTTCCTCAAGGAGTTTTCATTTTTAACTTTGTTGTTGTGCCATCACCGCAAACCACCATCACGTGCCGCCCTCGCCACGACAGCCTCACGTCGCCAAGACCCGCGTCGGTGGCGTTAGGGGGCCTGCCTCCTTCGTTGAGGAGAGTGGCCTCTTCCCCGTGCCATTTTGGCTGCTGTGCCTTGTTGCTATTTGTAGGTTGGGCTGGGTCATTTTGACCCGATTCCAACCCTAGCCCTAAAAAAACCTTTACTTTAACTAATATTGTTTACACCCCCATTTTGATACCTACACCCCCTTACCTGTTGGGCCTCACCCATTCTGAAATAAAATGAGCACTGTTAATTGCATTCCTTATTTATATGTATGCACCCTTAATTACTAAGTGTACTCCCCACTTCTATTCTATCCATTTTTATTCTTAGTGGATTTATTT
Organism: Glycine tomentella; assembly: GCA_007407185.1. Taxonomy (NCBI): domain Eukaryota; kingdom Viridiplantae; phylum Streptophyta; class Magnoliopsida; order Fabales; family Fabaceae; genus Glycine; species Glycine tomentella. The sequence goes on along the minus strand of PYAF01003172.1, from coordinate 136,008 downwards.
GATTACGTAATGTTGTGTCAGTTATTCATTTTTCTTGCAATTCTGCTTTAGTATTATTTAGTACACAATTACGCTCCGTACACTCCATGCGGGTCTCCGACTCGCTTGGTGGTGTTTCAATAACGTGTGGATAAATTTTGTGAATGTCATGCTGGGTCTCCGACTTGCTTGACTTCACAGAGTTTACTACAAACCCAAAATATTTTCTAAAAAAACTAAAAATACTCAAATAAGTTATCACTCAATTCTCTTTTTTTCTCCACAAAAATTACACCTTACTCTCGAGATCACTTCAAGGTCCAATGCCTTAAGCGATTCTCTCCGCTTTTTCTTAAAATTCAAAGTCGTTTCAAGGTTCAACGCCTTAACGACTATTTTTCACCGCAGTTAAAATAAATCTTTTAAAAAAGATAAAGTCAACCCATTACACAAGCTGTTTTGTAACAAATAACTACGTAAGTCTGAATCCCTCATTGCACTTGGGGATACATATGAGCGAGGACAAATCTCTCGTCGACCTAAGAAACAAAAAAAAAATTAGAATCCTCTCTTTTCTAAAAGTAAAAATTTGATTTTTTTTCCTGAATAAACAAAAATAAAATAAGCATAAGTCATGTTCTTAAGGGAAGACAAATAATTAAAAAGTCACTTTATTTTTAGCACACTTAATTAAAGGTTGGCGTCTTCATGACGGACGTGTGGAGTGCTAACACCTTCCTCATGCGTAAACGGCTCCTGAACTCTTTTTTCTCTCAAATCGTAAACCAATCCTTATCTTTTTTATTTTTTCTACGTTTTCCTTAAATAAATGTTGGTGACAACTCCCCTCTAGTTTTCCATTTCTGGAAAACTCTTTCTTTATCTTTTTTCTATCGTCGTCCCATTGTGATAAAGACACGTTGCGACAGTAATGCAAGGAACCAAGCAAGAAAATTTGTACATCCTTCAGGGTTCCACTATGACAGACTTTGTCTCTGTTGTTTCACAATCTGGAATCCATGCGTCCAGTGGCTCATCGGATAATTCTTTGTGGCATTTGTGCCTGGGCCACATGAGTGAAAAGGGTATGAATATTCTGAGTAAGCGAGACTTACTTGGAAATCACAAGGTGGAATCTCTTTAATTTTATGAGCATTGTGTCTGTGAGAAGCAACATCAAACGAAGTTCCCAAAGGTTGTGCACACAACAAATGTTATGTTAGACTATGTCATTCTAATTGTTCGAGGCTTCGAAAGTTCCATCACTGGGAGGGGCAAGGTATTTCTTCTCCATCATCGATGATTACTTTAGGATGACATAGGTATTCAGGATGAAGCAGAAATTTGAAGCTTTCAAATTTTTCAAGGATTGAATGATTCTTATGAAGAATCAGATAGAAAAGACAGTAAAGTGTCTTAGGATTAACAATAGCTTGAATTTTTTTTTTCTATTGAATTCAATGATTTCTATAGAGATGAAGGCATATCAAGACAACGTACTATATGCTATACTCCACAACAAAACAGAGTAGCTGAAAGAATGAATATGACCTTGTTGGAAAGGGCCAGATGCATACTGTCCAATTCATGATTGAATATGAGTTTCTAGGCTGAGGTAGCCAACATAGCATGCTATCTCATGAATCAATCACAGTTCACTGCCATAGACTTCAAGACCCCTATTGAGGTATAATTTTTAAAAACTAGCTAAATACTCCATAATGAAGGTGTTTGGATGTTCGACATACTATCACATAAGTGAAGGTAAGATGGAGTCCAGAGCCAAGAAAAGATTCTTTATGGGCCACCGAGATGGAGTCAAAGGATTCCGAATCTAGTCTACATCTAAAACAAAGGTCATTCTGAGTAGAGATGTCATCTTTGATTAACTCTCTATGTTGCATTCTAAATCTGATAAAGATTTGGGCAATGTTGAGGATGTTACTAAGCAAGTGGAGTTTGAGAGCTTCACAATCAGAAACATTAATGATCAGAAGCAAATTATAACATCTGATGAGATTGATTAGGATCTTCAAATGCACCCCTGACATCATAATTTAGCAGCAATTGAGGAGATTGGCTAGACGAGTCAAAATCATTTGAAGCAGCTTAAAACCACAATACCCAAAAAGTCACATAGGCAAATCAAAGCTCTTAAAAGATATGGCTTTGATATAATGTCTTATGAGTTATAGGTAGCAGAAGAAATCAATTCATTCGAACCAACCACTTATCAGGAAGAAAATTATTGTTCTAAAGATGAAGAGTAAACAATGGCTGTGAATAAAAATATGGAATGCCTTTACCAGAACCAGACTTAGGATTTAGTTGAGCTACCTGAAGGCAGAAGAGTAGTGGGGTGCAACTGGATCTAATATGATCCTGCAAAGATCCAATTACTTCAAGTATCTTTTACAAATTATTGTCTTTAAGTTTGTTGAATTTTCTTCAAGTTATAGAAATAACACAATTCTTAGTTTGTGAACTTGCATCACTAAGCTTTGGAATGTCTTCTTGATTCTTTTTTATCTTATTTTAGACATTGGGCCTTTCATCCATTGAAAATAATACATGAAGTAATAGCACCTTTGCAGGACCCTATTAGGATCTTCAAGAAGAAATCTGGACCATCCATTAAAGAAGTCATCCATTATAAAGCACGTTTGACACAGTCTGAAGGAAGGAGTGGGCTACAACGAGATATTGTCTCCAGTAGTTTGACACACCTCCATACATGTTTTACTAGCCTTAATGGAAACTTTGGACATGGAGTTAGAGCAACTTGATGTCAAAACTGTCTTTCTCCATCAAAAACATTATAATGCAACAACCTGAAGGTTTTGAGGTGGAAGAAAAGGAAATTTAAACATGTAGATTGAAGAGGTTTCTTTATGGGCTGAAGCAATCACCAAGGTAGTGGCACAAAAGATTCAAGAAGTTCATTGTCTCTCATAGGTATATCAGAAGTCCCTATGACTCATGTGTTTATCATAGCAAGGTGGATGATGGTTCCCACGTCTATTTACTACTCTATGTGGACAACATACTCATAGCATCTCAAAATTTGTTGGCAATTCAAAAGCTGAAGTCATTACTTAATAGTGAATTTGAGATGAAGGGCATGGGAGCTGCTGAAAATATTCTAGGCATGAAGATAAAGAGGGATCAAGTCCAAAAAAAACTATTTATGTGTTAGAAGGAATACATTCAAAAAGTGTTGAATTGTTTCTGGATGGCATCCGCAAAACCAGTATGTACTCCTCTGACAACGTTCATTCGTCTATGTGAACTCAATACTACTCAGTCATATGTTCCTTATGCAAGTATTGTAGGCAGTCTCATGTATGTTATGGTATGAACTAGAATGGACCTAGCACAAGCAAGTAGTGTTGTGAGTAGATATATGGATAATCTTGGGAAGGAACATTGGCAAGTTGTGAAACGTATATTCAGGTACCTTAAGGGTACAATTGATATTGAACTTGTCTACCATGGAGACACGTCCTGTGCTTTTGCTGGTTACTCAGATTTTGACTATGCTGCAAATTTGGATGCAAGAAGATCTGTGACTGGATACACGTTCATGATTGACAACTCTCTTGTCAATTGGAAGGCAACACTTCATTCCACATTGACTTTATCCACTACATAGGCAGAGTAGATGGCTTTGGCAGAAGCAATAAAGGAATGGAGTTGGCAAAAGGGTCTGGTTAATAATCTTGGGTTTTCACAGGAAAAGGATATCATTTTCTGCAATAGTTTGAGTGCAATCTATTTAGCCAAGGATCAAGTCCATCATAAGAGGACTAAGCATATTAGAATTAGATGCCACTTCATATGTTTTAAGAAGAGGGTCAAAGTCTAGAAAGTTGATACGAGGAAGGATCCAGTCGATATATTCATGAAGCCTATTCCTAGAAGCAAATTCATGCACTATCTAGATCTACTTAACGTAGATTGCTGGAAATGAACTAAGTTACTTGTAATTCATAAATGTTATTGAACCAAGGTGGAGATTGTTGATTGTTGGACATTGGACAATAAAGATAAGGTAGACGACAATGTTGGTCTTCTGGTTCATTACTCTTGTCTTTTGTATTGGTCATCCAATCTTTTGTAGTTTGGTGGAGCGTTGATGAGTCACTATTTGTCATTATTTACTCATCTTTCTGTACTCATTTTAATCCTCAATTGTGTTTAAATGTTTATATTTTGCACTGTTTCTCATTTAGGACTTAATTGGACCGATAATTCAGATTTTAATTAATTTGGATTATTTTAAGTTTAATTATTCTAATTTGATTTTTCAGGGCAGATTAATAATTAATT
>PYAF01003172.1:101482-117978 GCA_007407185.1 Glycine tomentella | reverse complement strand
TGTATTTAAATTGTTGAATATCATTTGTGGAGATCTATTCCGATTAAAGTATGTTCATCGTGTGATCTGTTGATATTCGAGTATCCAGTTAATAGTGTTGATTTTATGTGTCATGGAAAATATTTATGAGTAGTAAAGATAACATGCATTAAACTTATCTGTCATTAAGAGATTCAATTCTTGAATAAAGTCAATAAGACGTGTGATGATTGATGATGTGGATGTTGAAAAATGAATTTAGAGATGATCTGTGATGTTGAGATGAGATTGATGATGAACTGTGATGTTGAGATGAGATTGTGATGATGATCTGTGATGTTGAGATGAGACTGTGATGATGATCTGTGATGTGTGATGGAGTTGTGGTGAACATAAAATAATAATTTACAAGTTGAAAAATGAATCATTCATGCATTCCATGTGGACCTACCCGGTGGGGTAGAATTTGAAGATGATGATGATGAGATGTTAAATCTCGTGAAGAGGAGTGTCAGATAACTAAACTGAGTCCATATAACTAGGGGTAGACGCAGTGAGGACCACACCACCATGATGATCACATGGATGGGAGTGATAATCCTACGCGCCACTGAGCTACCCTGACCGGATAGATAAGTTCGTTCCACTAAGGTGAGGGTGGGGTTATCTGACAGTGGCCACAATTATTTAGACGTTGCTGAGATCTCAGTCATGCATCATATAATAAGATGAGCATGCATTTTCTTTCATTTCATGACAATTCTGTGTGTGAGAATAATTTATTAGTGGTTTACGTATATTTATTTGATTTGTCGATGGTTAAATTTGATTATCTTTTGGTCTGTTAATATTTAAATTTTGTTTATCAAGACTGACCCTGTATTGTGTCTGGTGGTTGACACCTGTGATGATCCCACATTGTGGGCGAGCAGAAAAGCAGTGATATGGATGCCGTACGAGAAGATAGGATGAAGATTATGTGCTGTTTGTCTGATTTGATGATCTATGCTTGTGCTGTATTGTGGATTGTTTATATATGGGACTCTGGATATGTAATAATGAATGGACTGTATGGTATACGTTATGAACTATCTAATTTAAATAACGCGTAGAACTCTTTTAATTTCTAAAACTCATTCGTAAATCAACGAAATTTTCATTTGAACTTTAATTTCTAAATTCGTTTTTAAAAGGAACCAAGATTTTTGGAAACTTTTATCCTTTCTGTTTTTCTAAAAATTTTAGCAAATAAAAATAAATACGAAATAAAAACGAAGTAGAGGCGGTCGCTACAGCAGCGAGGTAATGACAGATTTTTTATGTCATACGGATTAGCTAATCCGTATAATCCATATAGATTAGTTAATCCATATGGACTATATGCCAGGTGTATTTTTAAATAATTTTTTGAATAAAATTTAAAAGGCTTATAATGGATTAAAATGAATTTTTTAAAAAAATTGTATCCCTTCTAAAATTTTGGGAGGATTATTATGGATAAATTGGATACTTAGGTATGTTATGATTTTGATTATTTTGAATATTATATTTTTGAAAATTAGATGTTTTAATTGTAAATGTATTATTAGTTAATGAAATTCATGTTGTATTTTCTATGAATATATAAGACTTTAATGTTGTTAAATATTTATAGTATGCGCATGTTTTGTCAATGTATAAATTTTATTTTGATTTTTGAAGATGGACAACAACGAGTGGATATATGACTATATTATGTTTGAAGAAATTAATATGGATAAAGACATTGAAGAAAAAATTGATGCGTTTGAAAATGTGAATTGTTCAGTTGATTGCTCTACAACTTTCAAGATGTTTGAGGTATTTATTTGATTTTGGAATAATTTATAGTTCTTAAATGATTGAATTAACAAGATTAAAAAAAATTATTCATTTTTGTAGGTGTTCATTTCCCGTGAGGACGTATTGAAGTGGACTCCTACTATTACATATCGTAATGGTTTTGTAGCTGTCATAATGAGGAGTGACATGTCAAATGGAAAGATGGGGACAACATCATATGTTTTAATTGGTTGTGAAAGAAGCGAAAAGTATAGATCATGAAAAAAAGGTTTTGTACCCTCAACGACTAGCACCGGAAAATGTGAATGTCCTTTTAAGCTGCGAGCCAAACCAGTCTCGAGAGGTCAATGGTGGATAGTGAATGTAATATGTGGCACTTATAATCATGCTTTTGTTAAGTCATTATGTGAACACCCATATGTTGGTCGACCGATTGAGAAGGAAAAGATCATTGTTGCTAATATGACAAGGTCGATGATGAAACCAAAGAATACTCTCCTAACTTTGAAGGATCACAATGTCAATAATTATACAAGTTTGAAGCAAGTATACAATGCAAGATATATGCATACTAGACGCGTATTAGAGGCAATAATATTGAAATGCAAGATATACGCGATTTGTATATTCATTGGCATAGACTAAAGGATAAAAATGTTGTACGTAACTTATTTTGGGTACATCCGGATGCAGTAAAATTGAACAATGCATATCATCCAGATGTTGTGTAGCATTGTACGCATCTGTGCCCAGGGTAACCATACGCATGTCTAGCATGTGCTGCAACCCGTCGGCTAGCCTTTCACACATATCCTGAAACAATCATATAACATGTCATGGTCATTATTTACTTTTATGCATACCTTTACTTATATTCATAAACAAGGTCACCAATACTTTTACCACTGCATTTGGAGCCGTGTCACTAACATCCGAACCTCTCGCAATTGGATCTGGCACGCCTGGTCTAACATCATCGTGCATGGAAGGCGGATCCTGCAAAGTAGTTGTTACATGCAACGGATGTCGGCTAGGCTCCTCAGCCTCTGGCGGACTCATAAATGGATGCGATATTCGATAACACCATTCCATGTAGCCGCGACCACACTTACTAGGATAAGTAACGAAGTCTCTAGTGGCTACAATGCAATCAAAGAAGTGGATTCATCGGTCGTAAACCTCTTTTATCGACGGAGTCTCAGACTGGTGCAATTGGGGAATTTGTTGAACATACCCAAATTGCCTAATCACACGCTCGGGTAAGTGTCTTACCATGTTTGGTCCCCATCTAAGGTACCCAGAAAACAAAGATATGATCTTGAAATCCTTGTGGCAACAGTGTTCCCCATATGGCATCTAGCAAACATCGTCCAGCGTCAATCTGTCTAACCGTCTGCGATAGGTTACAACCGGTAAAGCCTTCGCGCTTTCCATCGACATGCACAGGGTAACCTCTCATCGTACTCGATGTTTGGCATGACATTTCCAATGGTCGGGAAATGTTCATAGATCCAGCACTGTAGTATGAAATAAGAAATTAATTAAAACAACAATCATGATATTAACACAACAAAATTTAGTTAAATAGTCTTAACATTAATTACTTAAATGATGTATTGTAATTACCCGACAAGGTGTTTCCCGTGATGCAGACATGCATAGTTTAACTTTTGATACATGTGGACTAATGCCGCTGCACCCCAACATAACCCCGCCGATTGGTCCAGATCACGAAATGCGTCTAAGAATACCACACTAATGTGTGTGGCAATCTTGTTCACAAACAATGTGCAACCTACCAGATGCAAAAATATGCTCTAGTTGCAAGAACCCACTGCCTAGCGTCACACTTTGCAGCATATAATTCTTGAAGCCAGGACAGTCGAACATATGCCCCATGGCATTGTTCGGTCTCAGCTTCAACATCCTCAATTGTCACGTCCAGCAAGTCAACTAGTAATGTAATTGTCTCCCACACGTCAAGCACATCATACGTCTGAAAGGCTCTCATGATTAGCAGATGCAACAATGATGCAACATCATCCAAAGTAATGCTTACTTCTCCGATCGGTAAGTGGAAGCTGCTGGTCTCAGGGTGCCATCTCTTAACAAACGCAGATAGCAATCATCTGTCTCCGGTATCAATCGAGCATGAAATCAATGGGGCTTAACCCAGTAGCAGCGACTAATCCTTCAATCTCAGGTGTCAGGGGACCAAATTTGGTTACTTTACGTCCATGTGAAGCCAATTTTAAATCAAGACGTTCCTGCAAGTAAGTTATTGTCAAAGGACATTACATTTTCAAATATTCCTTCATTTGTATCTAATTAAACATAAAATTACCTCTCCGGCCCACACTTTAAGCGCCACGTGCTTAACATAGTCTTTCAAAACCAAACAGTCTTTCGGGCCACCTAGAAATGCTTCTGACTCAGTACCCACGTCATTCGTCACTTGAATATCATGCTCCACATGTTCTTCCTGAGCAACTAGTTCCTCAACAACGGGACCAGTTGCCTGTAGTCTTCGGACGGAAGCAGTAGGCCTACGACGTTCGGTCCTATCCTCTGCATTATCAACATTATGTCTTCCAAATGCTTGGTCTACAAGTCTCCCTAGACCTTTACGCAAATCTCTTGTTCTTACCATAATCTGCACCATAATTAAAGACTTAACACTACAATCAAATCCATGTTCTACAATCAAAATATAGGGAAAACTTAAAAACCCAAAACTTCACTTCTACATAATTGGAGTTTACTAACTCTAACTGAGTGTTTACAACTCTAGCACTGAGTTTACAATACTCAAATAGAAAACAAAAGCTAGAATTACATGCTACATGGTGTCTTAGTATTGAGTTTATGTATTTGGTGAATTTCCACCAAACCATGGCTGCCATTTCACCACACTAGTTATATTAGCCTAAGGAGTTACATGCTGACTTAGCATTCAGTCACATAGTGTCCACCTATATAAGGTCTTCTTCTTTATACTCTCATATTAGTGATATCATTTACATTTTTCTCTCTGGCTTCTCTTTTTTCTAAAATATATTATGGACAATCTGTTACAGCATATGCTCTAGATAACTACCATCGTTATTTTAATGAAATTATTAATATCTACAACAAAGGATGGGAAAAAATAGCAAGACCACTTAAACCTCAAACAATCACACAATTTTTTTGAATATAAAGTAGTTAGCCAAATCAAATACTAAATTCATTTATTCACATACTACATATTCCAGTTTCTAATACAATTATAAATAATTTTATATATTTACAATAATTAATTAAAATTAAATTCTCAGAAAATCCTTGAAAAATGGTCCTTACGGATTGTATAATCCGTATGGAGTCCCACCTTATCCCATCAGCCACAAAATTTAGAAACCATACCAGCGCTCACCTTGACGCACTAGCAACCACCACCAATGACGCAAATGCCTACAACTCGAACAACAACCTACCTCCTGCAACTCGCACGACCAATGCCACCACCATCAACCTGTCAACGAAGAAGAAGAAGAAACACACGCAGCTACTCAGGACAGGAAAAGCAACATAGTGTATTACGAAAAATCAAAATAGTGTATTAGAAAAACAAAAGGTTATTTTCGGTACTTCACTATTAAAATATAGTGTATGGAAAAATTATATAATGTATAAAACAAAACTCAATAACAATTACCAACCTATGGGCTTTTCTTACAAGAGGTTCCTGTAGATTGCCCATACATTAGTAATTAGTATAGTAATGATCATTTTCAATAAATTATCAAATATTTGTGATTCCAGCTAATATTTTACAAGTAGCTCGAGTCAACTCGACGTTTGTCCGGTATCACCAAATAAACTACATAAGGTTGCCGAAAGAGAAACAACCACGTAGTCTCTCATTACCTGTATACTTTAAGTAGCCCACTCGACATCTAATTGCTGTACAAAAGTTCCAACGAATTTTTAAAGCGAAGAAATTCATTAACCCAACACATTTGACTGCAACGTCCAAAGCATGAGAATTTGACAGCAACGTCCAACTAGCAAGTGTTTTTTAAGTGTTTTCCTATCTTGTGGGTGGAGCCCATCTTTGCACATTGGTGGATAATTCCACCAATTTTCACTTGAACTACATTCATTCCTCACGAGTTGGGATATCGGGTTTTTTTTTTACCGGATAGCGGATTAGTAACAACATCTACAATTATTATTTTTTGAATAAAACGTTTGAAACACAGGCTGAGGTTGAGGTGTAAATGCTGCTAAATAAATCTAAATATTTATTTACATGGCACATAGGCTCCTTACAGCCATATTTGCCCTCGAGTGATCTTTCACTTAAAAACAGACCAATCGTTTACATACACATGAAAATCATCTCCTAAGATGATCTCTCATAAAGAAGGAATGCCTCAAGGCATCCCTAGCTGTAAGTCTTTCAAAGGGATCATATCTAAGTAACCCCTGCAAAAGATGTATAAGATCTCCAGCTGAATGATCAACATGCTGCATTATAAGGTTCTGCAATTATTTGAAAAAAATTGAGTAAGATGTGAGAAGCCAACATGAACTACTCTACAGTCAACATTGCTTCATTTAGTAAAATCTGAAATAATTCGAAATCACGATAAATTTTTTCCACGACATATATGAGAACAAACCTGTAGTCGGGGAAGCTTCATAACAGCTTTAATACTCTCTCGTGAGGCTGCACCCTCTGGCCAGTCCAACCTACCCCTTCGGACATACTTCTTCTCTGCATGTCGGCTACATGGGCAGAGTAAAAGATACACTCTCTTATGTTCAAGTTCAATCAATTGATAAATTTGATAATAATAGAAAATTCACAAGGTAAATCACTTACTCAACTCTCTTTAACATCTGCTGCGGTATAGGACCAAGCACCCTCTCCATCATAGCCAGATGCTCTAAATTTTCATGAGTCTGAAACAAAGCTTCACCCTGCAATAGAAGCCCATAAGCTGATTTAAACAAACAAAACTGGATAAAATTACCTTGAAAATATCCAGAGAGCCAAACTTACAGTGCATAATTCAACCAATATACAACCCACACTCCATATATCACATGGATAGCTCCACCCAAGTCCTACAAAACCATTGCCAATATCAAGTATTCAGTTGGCATTATCAACACAATTAAAAAATCATAGCATTATTACTGAATATTTATGTACCAAGGATAACTTCGGGTGCCCTATAATGACGAGTTGACACAATGTAAGTCTGATCTTCTCGTTCATATGTAGTGCTGCCAAAATCAATAACTTTTATAGCACTTGACTTGGGCACTCTCTTGAAAAAGGAACTCGGTGATCTGGTTGTACTCTGTTAAATATAAACAATAAGCAATGGATGTCAGTGATCACATTTCTGTATCTGACCTAATAGCATAGCAATTTCAGGCACTTGGTGTCTTACTTGTCCTAAAAGCCCATTTCTTTGTTTTAAATTCAGTCTAAACAAAAGCCAAAGTGGTCAACTTAAAAGTGATAATACATTCCTCTTATATATTTTTAAAAAAAAAACTAAAACTACGTATTCCATTACCGAGGCTCCTCGCTATACGAAGGTAAGGGAAAGGATATTGTACACAGTCTTATCCTTGCATATGCAAAAAAACTGTTTCCAAATTCGAATCCATGACCAACAAGTACCAAGGCACAACTTTACAAAGAAAAAAACTTCTGTACTAAAATAAAAAAAGATTCTCTTCCACACAAGCATTGCAGATGCATCATCTAGTACGATAAACTCTGAAGTAACTAAGGCTGTATCATAAAAAATATAGTTACATAAACAACAAGTGTACCTTGTAGTCAGGAATTTTAAGATACTCTGGTGAAACTAGAAGTATGTTTTCAGGCTTCAGGTCAGTATGGATCATGCATAAATCATGCATAACTGCAATTTTATAACAAAAAATAATAAAAAACCATTAGAAAGCCAACCTCAATGACCAAAAAAAAAAGTAGGATCATAATGACAATATTTAACATGTACAACTATACAAATAACATGAATTTCTACAATGATCTGTTAAAAAGTAAAAACAGTATTGAATATAATAATATGCACAAAACATGAATGGAAATAGGTGAAATAAATCAAAAAGAAACTTGTTCAAGTAAAATACTACACACATGCTACACATTCCAACAGTTGCCAGCCAATCTCACGGACAAGATCAATGGGAAATGAACGATAACTGTTTTTCCGAAGAAAATCGTATAAGCTTGGTCCAAGTTTCTCAAACACCTGTTGCAACCATTTGAATTCACCCTTAACCCCCATTATGTATATTGGGGAAATCAATCCATCACAAATCAATCAAATACTTACAATACAGATATGATTACGATAGTCAAACCAGTTCCGTATTTGCACACAACTGCAAGGAATAAACCCATTTAACCAATGCAATGGAATCAAATATGGTATGTCATACTGGCATATATAACATGTAAGAAAAGTTTCAGGTCAAAATACTTACCGATTGCTACCTTTATCGTGTTTCCCAAGCTGTTGCAATACCTCAATTTCTATCATGGCTGCCTCTCGATACTTCTTTATCCCACGGACAATTTTTATGGCAACCATTTCCTTCCTTTCTCTGTCCCAGCACTCCAAGACCTGCCCAAAAGTTCCTTCACCCATTTTGCTATGGATCTTATCTGTAATCACATCAACAGAGTGTAAATAATGCCAGCCTAGCCAATGAAACCAACCACAAGATTCATTTTAGAGCATCCAACGCCCAAAATGGTTCTACATCAAAGAACATGTACAATATCATTACTAAATTGCTTGCTAAAGCTGAAACAGGACTATTAAAGGTGTTGCCAACTTGCCAATACTTAAAATTAAGTCCTTGTTTGAAAGTAAAGGGAGAGATAATGCATATTGTGTAGGAATTCAAATGGTGAAATTGTCAATTAAATCCGTTTTACTAAAACAAAAATTAATGCAAATTCGGCCATGACATATGAATGTAAACTTCTTAACGATGGTAAAGTGTATTTACAGCGAGAAGTTAAATTATCTCCAAGCTCAAACATGTAATGGCCATCTTTGTCATCATCTCGCCATGGGGGAGAACCATTTCGAGCAACTCCCTTAAACAGAGAACTAGGGGGATGTTCTGAAGGAGCATAGCTTGAAATATTCTCAACCTCTTGTCCACAAAACAATCCTACCTGAGCCTACACACAGTCATCCATACATGCACCACTTAAAGTTAAAAGAAAAATAACCTATGCACTTGCCCCAATCACAAATCATCATAGAAAAACAAGGGTTAAGATAAACAAGAATTCTAGGACACTAAATCAAACATCGAATTATCACATCAGGCATAAAATATAACATATAACCAAACAATCACAGCAACATCATTGCCAGGATAGACAGATATCATTAATTATTAATAATTAATTAAAAGTAAATTTTCTTCACCAGGAATAAAAATTGCAGAAAAATCGTTAGAGAAAAAAAAATCAAAACCTAATAGATCAATTAAACTAAACAAAAATTGATTAGATAAAACCTGAAACCTGTATCTGCATAAGAGATAAAAAGAAGCAACGTTACCTGAACCAAACAAACCTAAAATACAAAAAATCCACCAGATCTACAACAAGAGACATAAAACAACCTCAAAAAAATATGAGATCTGAGATTTTAGGATGGAGGATGTTTACCTTGGGGGCCTCAGCGATGTCCCAGCCCAAACGCGCTCTCTTTCTTGGGGGTCGATCCATGTAGGTGTGAGGGAATTCAACGATGCGCTCCATCTCCATGATTTTGCAGAATCCGAACGAAAACCGAAAGCAATTTGAGAAAATCGGGAACAAAAGCAAGTTTCAGGTGAAAAGATAAGGTTTGCTTTGCAGATAGAGAACCCTAATTCTAACCACCCTTCAATCTGATGAGAGAAAATGTGGCCGTACACGTGTCCTCTTAGCGTCGCTCCTTGCTTGATATGATTGTTGTATTAACCGTGGGATATGGTTAGGGATGGTCCAACCTTTAACCATGGTTCGAATATGATTGGTTGGGCAATTTGTAGGGTTAGAATAATTCCAATATTCCATATGCTTTTTTATTTATACCGCCATTGCTTCCTGCTGCCCATGAATTTTTACCTGCACCTCACTATTTTTTAATATCTCCAAATTGTCCCTCTCCTCTCACCTTTCTTATTTCTTCTTTCTCCACGAAGGCAGCACTATCGCTGCCCACTATCTTTCTTCTTTCTCCCTAAATCATGTGATTCAGAAAACTACACCACAGGCTTGTGGAAAGGCTAAAATCAGAGCTTCAACCCACAAACCAACGAATGGGAAAATGCATACGAATTTGGAATCAAAACATTTATAAGAAAAAACAACAAGGAAAATGTGTGCTTCGAAGACAATGTCATCATCAACTGTGTTGGTGGACCATAGCAGCAGTCTCCGGTGGCTCTCATCTAAGATTTCACCGTCGAAAACAATGAGGAAGGACAATGTCGTCGCAGGGTAGTTTCAGGATTTTCTAAAAGACATAAAGTTCAGAGAAGTGCTGGTAGCAAAGTTAGAGATGCAGCCTGCAGGAATCAATGGCATGTATATAACCTGTCGTCAAACGGGATAAGAGGCCCAACTCTATCTAAATTTTGTCTAGTTAAAGTCTTTCAACTTTTTCCTCCGTTACCTTTCTTATTTAGTCTTATTTGCAAGTAATAATAATAATAATTGATAATATAACAATGATATTAAGATTTACCACGTCAAAAATGAGTTTGATGAAGCAATTATGTGTAATTTTTTTGAAATTTTTTTTTATTTGTTTAGAAGAGTTGATAATGTCAAACTAGTTTATGAGAGATTAAATATACAATTTATCAAAAAATTACATGTAATTATCACATTAGACTTTTTGACGATGTGATAAATTACTATGTTCCTAACGTCACTTTGTACTTAACTAGTTAACATGTTACATGACAATAGCAACTAAAAGTGATAAAGGAAAAATTTTCAAAACTTTGACTGGTCAAAGTTTAAATTAGGTAGATTAAATACTAAAAAATAAATTAAAATAAATTGAAAAAGTTTAGTGACCAAAAAATAGTCCCTCAAATTTAGTTCTTAAATGAAAATTTTAACATTTTTTGTTTCTTTTTTTTTTTTCTGTTAACGGTTTTATAATCTGTTGTTAAGTAACAATGTTAATTGATGATGTAACAATCATGTTGCTAGTCACATGATTTTTCACGTCCTCAAATGTCTAACATGACAGTCACATTTAATTATTTTTTAAAAATTATGTTTTTAATCTCTCATTTCTCAAACTATTTGATAAGGAATCAAAAACATAGTTTGCAAAAAAAGAGAGAGAGAGAGAGAGAAGAGAAGAAGTTACATGCAACGGTCACATTAGACTAATTTATGAATTAACAAGTCACATGGCTACCGTGTCATCAATTGATGTTACTACTTGAAAACAAAGAATAAAACTGCTAGAAATTTTGTTTATGGGCAAAAAAAAATTTGCAAAACATTTAACGATAAAAAATATAATTAATCTTAATTTTGTTTAAGTATAATGGGTTGATCAATTAGCAAAAATGGATTAAAAAAATAAGGATGTCAAATGGGTCAACTCAACTAGCTCTCAAATTGAAGAAGAAAAAAAATATTAGTTTTGGTTGAAGTCATTTTGATACTAGCTGGAATATTCAACTTAACTAACCTTGTGGGTTGTAAGTTGGATATAGGTTGACTCACCAAATTTTTTAAAAAAATATAAAAAATGAATGACTCATAAGTTAATAAATAAATAAATATTTTAAACATAATGTCACAATTACAATAATATTATCTTCAATATACGTTGTTTTCAAGCTTTTATAAAAAGACTTAGACTAAAGAATAAATTAGATATTATGCATATGTACATTTGAACAAGTTCTTTCAATTTTTTTAGAAAATCTCATATTTGTGCTTAAACTTGTAACTCTCATGGTTGTGAGTTATATTTTTCAAAGACTTATCTTTATGAAAGTTTGGAGAGGCTTAGAGTTTAAAAAACAAATACTTGGGTTGAATTAACTTGAGATTGTTGTGTTGTAATGCCTAAAGAAACTTAGAGAACACTTGATTGTTGTAAACAATTTGCTTTGTGAAAATCCTTCTAGTTGAAAGGACTATACATACCTTTAGTTTAAGAGGAAATTAAACTAGTATAAACCTTTGTGCCTTATCTTTTCTTTCTATCTCTTCACCCTTGTTTTGTGGACAATCTTTTATGGAGTGTTTTAAACGGAAAAAAAATGTTTGTGATTTTCTTTTCAAAAATACACAACACATAATTCAACCTCTTATTGTGTGTTTCTTTGTTTTTTTAGTAGGTATCAAAGCTTGGACTTTACAGATTGAGCATTTGAAAATGAAAGGGTAGAAACAACCCTATAAGCACTAGAGAGAACGAAATACAAGTTGTTAATGGACATCCTATTTTCAAAGGACAAAACTACAACTACTAGAAAAGAAATGCTAGCATTTAGTGATGCATGTCATATTGGCATGTGGAATGTTGTAGAAAAAAGAGATTGCATTGGTGTTGGTGAGAAAGGAGAAAAAATCCTTCTTCCATTGATTTAAAGTCTCTACCTTTGGAATAACTTCTTGGAACTCTTTAAAGTTTATGAGCTGAAGTTGATGGATGATGAAGGAAAAAGAAAAGGCAAGTCCATTGCCTTATAAGCTTAAAAAAAAAAGCCTCCAAAAGTTTATTCGTAAGAGCTTTCAAAGATAAAGAATTTTGAAGAGCATTCTGAAAAAGAATGTTCAATGATGATGATGAGATCTCCTTTATATCAAGAAAGATCTACTCCACGTGGAAGAAGAAATGAGGACCTTGATGGAGGAACTATTCAAAGAAATTCTTAAAGGAGACAAAAGACAATAGTCTAGTTTTTTTCTATGAATGAAAGAAACTTAGACATTTCAATGTGAATGTCCAAACCTTGCTTGAGAAAGAGAAGAAGAAACCTTTGTTCAAGAAGAAGACAAGTCTTACAACAACTTGGGAAGACCTTGAGTAACTTTTAAAGAGTCTATATTTTAACAAATCAAACGAGATCCTTAGTGTAACTTTTAAAGAGTCTTTCTTTATTTTAACCCTTTATTTTCTTTTAATCTAATAAATGTAATTAGTAACACACCTTTAACCATTAGATTAAAAGAAAATAAAAGGTAGAAATAAAGAGTTACTTTTTAATTAAGGTAAGAATTTTTCCCTACTTATATACTCACTACTACACATACCGCTTTTGACGACGCACATAAGAAGACAGTTATGTCAAAACCGTCTTCTTATGCTAGGCGGTGGCATTAATCGTAAATATAACGTTGAAAACAAAGACGGTTCTAACGTAAACCGTCGTTGTATGCTCTGAATAAAAGAAAATGGTGGCATTTTTGTAATAATGTTGAACTTAAAGAAGACGGTTATGGAACACCGTCTTTGTAGCCATTAACAAAAATTACAAATTTATTCTGAAACACATTAGAATCCCATGCCCTAGTCCTTGCTCTCGTTGAGAAGAACTACCCGCATCTTGTGCCGTTGACGTCGCTGCCACCTGCTACAGGTATGTATTCCATTTTCAATGCCAAACTCGTGTGATTAACTGAAAATTCGTATAAGTCGATTGACAACTGTTTTGAACTTTTCCATGAGTGTGATGAATTTGAGTTCACCTGTTTTGGGTTCGGAACCAAAAGGGGGTTTTGCAGCCTTTTTATCCCAATTTGTGTGCTCCTGTTGTGGCACCTTCCTTAACATTCAAGGGAGCGATGTGCTAAAGGTTTTGAAGTTAGATGGTGATCAGAATTTGAAGGTTTATAGCTCTAAGAGGGGTAGGGGATTTTGTGTGTTTAGCTTTATTGGTTTTCTTTTTTAAAAATTGAATATTTCTGGTTGTAATTATGCAATAAGTTTGTGTATAGGAGATTAGGAGGTAATATGTTAGGGTTTTTGAAGGGTTTTTATGTTGTGCTGAGTTTAATTTGTGTGCTGGTGCTTGCGTGTGGGTGTGTTGTGGACTATGTAGGTAATGTCCTTCAGAAAATACTAGAGTGGTTAGTGGATTTCTCAATCTCGTGACGTTTTTTGTTCCTGGCCATGCATTCTTTGTTGCATAATGTTATATTTGATTGGTATTTGGTGTTTGCAGCTGCTGAATTTGTGCTTATTGAAACATTATAATGGAATGTCATTGCTATATATGTTTCCTGACGGGCCTAACATTTTTTTAGCTTAATTGTTTTTTTTGTTATTTATTTATTTTTAAATTTGAATACTTCTGCTTGTAATTATGCAATAAGTTTGTGCATAGTGTCATGAATCTAGTGATTGATATTTGATGTCATGTGTCACACAGCCATATTGCCGGATGAAATGGGTCTTGGCAAAATAGTTCAGGTACATATCCTATTTTTTATTATTTTAATATGTTTCTAATTTTGTTTAGATCCCTAAATCTTTACTTTTTCAATTAAGATATGCCATATGTTGTCTTCCAAGCCATCACATATTTAACTTTGTTGAAACACTTGCACAATTATTGTATGTCCTGCTTCTATTCTGGAAAACTGGGAAAGAGAATTAAAAAGGTGGTGTCCATCCTTTTCTGTTCTTCAATACCATGGGGTTGGACGTGCAACATACTGCAAGGAGTTGAACTCCCTGTCCAAGGCAGGATTGCCTCCTCCATTTAATGTTCTTCTTGTGTGTTATTCACTTTTTTGAACGACACAGGTTCATTTCTATATACTTAAGTGCTATTTATATTTATTGTTGTCAAATGATAATTAAATTTTTATTATTTTTATTGTTGCAAGTGCACAGCAGAAAGATGATCGCAAAATCCTGAAACGGTGGAGGTGGAGCTGTGTGCTGATGGATGAGGCACATGCTTTGAAGGACAAAAATAGCTTTAGGTGGAAAAATCTGATGTCTGTTGCAAGAAATGCAAACCAATGCTTGATGCTGACAAGGACACCACTTCAGAATGATCTACGTGTATGTACTATGTATTGCTTATAGACTATATTATAGAGTGAATTTCTTTGCTACAGTGTCGTTGTTTTTTCATTTACTTGTTTGTTGTTACTGAATTAAACAAGCTTTTGCTACATTACTGGAATAATCTCTTCTTTTTAAAAAAAATCATATGTTGTGGCTGGACAAATATTACAAAGACAAATTTGTTGATTTGAGGGGGAGCTGCTTGAAGATTACTTAAAGAATGAAGCAATGTGAAGACTTGGAAGTAGTTTTGGCTTTCAACATGTTTGAAGGTTTGAAGATGAAGTTTGTGATTAAATGTAAAAGGAATGAAAGCATTCTGATGATCCAAGCCCTTACATGCATATCATTCATATTCATTTAAGCATTACAACATAAAAGCTTTAAGTATTTGATTTGAAACTTAAAAGGAAGCTAAGTATTTTGGAAAAATAGCATAAAGCTGGTTTAATCGATTAATACACTTAGAGAATTGATTATATTGTTCTTCAAGCTTTCTAGAAAATTATTAAGAACAATTTAATCGATTACATCATCGGATTAATCGATTATTTCAAACCCAGTGTACATATGATTTGGCTACGTGTCTGGTTTAATCGATTACCATTGAACCGTAATCGATTACATACCTATTTAGAAAACGTATTCCCTCTGCTTTAATCGATTACCATTCATTATAATCGATTAGTTAGTTCATTACACATTTTGCACTCACTCTGCATTAATCGATTACGATTGATTGTAATCGATTATATTACTTAAACATAACTTTTGCTTAGTTTGGTTTAATCGATTACCAATAATTGTAATCGATTACTCAGTACAATATGATTTTACAAGTCCTCTGGAGTAATCGATTACGCGTCGGGTTAATCGATTATATGACCCGTTGCATGAACCCCAAAACTTACTATGAACGGATTAATCGATTATGGGAGCGTATGTAATCGATTACATATGCTAAACAATCGATTACAGGAGCGTTTTTAATCGATTATTTCTGTTACAAAAATTAGTATAAATAGAACCCATGCCTTTCAGATTTAAGGGACTTGAGATTTCGATTACTAAGCGTTCCAAAATCATTCTAAGCATTCACAAAGGCATTCTTCTGGGTTCTTAGGCTCTTGTTTCCATTGATTCATATATGGGTCATTAAGGTTTAAGTGAAGCAAGGCAATATTTCACAAAGATTAAGGAAAAGTTGTTCTGCATAATTGTTTATGCATTCAATCTGGTATTTCCATTCCTATGCATCTCATTCTTGGATCATCAGGTGAATTCTTTCCTTACTCTTGTGGGTGTTAAGTTTTCTGTTGTAACTTTGATTTGGTTGATACTATTGTAAGTGGTTTTTTCTTGCAAGGGTGAAGATAGTGTTTCTCCAAGGACAACTGAGTAGTGTTCTCAGTGTGGGTGTGGCTTCTAAGGGTCTAATAGGGTTTTAGATCTCTGAACCTTATCTAGGGTTGATAAGGAGAAGCTTGTAATTGCTTGTAAGAATATTATTTACAATAGTGGAACTCTACTCTAGTGTTGAGTAGAAGAAAACTGGATGTAGCCTCATAGTGTTTGAGGTGAACCAGTATAAAT
>PYAF01003172.1:74314-94543 GCA_007407185.1 Glycine tomentella | reverse complement strand
ATCACCTAATTAGTTAATCATTGATCATTTAAAGGTATTCTATTCCATACTCAGGTTCCCACAAAATTTCTAAAATCATCTGGGCATTTTTGACCAAAAGGGTATTTTGGTAATTTCACCACCTACCCTAGGGGCAAAATAGTCATTTCCAAAAATGTTCAAGGTATCTCTGTATGTATCACCCTAAGGGTATTCTGATAATTTTCCAACCATCTAAGAGTATTTATAACGTCCTCCTTCAAATATCTTGTTAGAATGCCTAGGGGCAATTTGGTCATTTTCAAAATATCTAGGGGTATTTTCGTCATTTTCCCTAGTTTCTTCTGTATTGTCTCTAGTTAATGTCTTACCCCAAGAATTGACTGTGGTTCCAAAATTTTGGGGTGTTACAGTAAGGCTGTTGATGCTCAATCTGTTTCCAGGTGTACAAGTTAGCTACATTTGTAACTGTCATGTATTTTGTTGTTACAGAACAACTTTCTGTTCTGTCTATAAAGACTTAAGTGGTACTAATTTGTAATCAGATTGCTTGAATACACAACACAATTCTCTTTGAGACACTCTAAATTTTCTCACATATACTAAATCTAACACATTTTCATCATTAATAATCAAAGTCATAGCTTTACACAGTCATCATTGATCTAAGGCATAACTAATAAGTCAATACAACAGAGCCAAGGCACACAAGGAAAACGTGTCATTTGACATGTGAACACAATATAATGAAATAGTCTACTCCACTAAGCTTCCCTTAGCCCCACCGTTTTAGTGGAACCAAAATGTACCACTTTTAATTTTTTTTATAGAACGCACCAAATATAGAACAGAACTCATGCCATGTCTCATCCTATTCTAACATATCTACCAAATGCTACAAAAAGAACAACAACAAATCCTAAATAAATTTAAGCCTCTTAGGCATAAACTAAATATGCATAAACATGTGTGCTGGCTGTGGAATTTTGAAAGAAAAACTAATGCTAAAGAGGTTCTAATGCAGTAAAATTTAAAATTCCCCAAAATTAATCTTGTTAGTGAAGAAAAGAGTTGGCAAAATGTGTGTTTTCACAAAAACACTCCACAATGGACCAACTGTCGCAGTCAGTTGCCACAACAGGACATGGCAATTCAATAGTGCCACAATCTCAATTTAACACAACCACAAATAGCACATGGGGGGGAGATGGTCAATAACTGCATTGTTCTGATGTAGTGTTAATGCTTGCAAAGATATACGCTATTGGTAATTAAGAATTATTGTTATACTGTGAGTTATTTCATTGAGCATGTAAAGTCAGTAAATTCAAATCTAACCCGATAACTGGAAAAAGGGGTAATGAACTTATTAGCAAGTGAGCTATAGGAAGGTATTTTGGCCAACCAGCGTATAGCAAATTAATCAAGACAAATGCCCCTGCCTCCTACACCCAGTAAAAACGTGTTGACCATATATAGTACATCAACATATAAAAAACACAAAATGCAATTGATAAATCATAATTGGCCAAATACCTCTACTACAACTGCACAGACATTGCTTTCTCTCCATACGGTGGTCACTGAAGGTACATAAGGAAAATTTGCATACTTGAGATTCTTAGTGCCAAAAGGGTACACTCATAGTTGTGTTAGAGAGGAAGAGGTTGCTATTCTTGTTCATAAGGTTGCAGGGTCTTATCCTAAAATTACTGATTTGTCTGAGATGTTGCGGATGTACGCATGTAATGTCATTTTCCGAGTGGCATTTGGAAGAGACTTCACAGAAGAAGACTCTCAACGACAAGGGTTACAAGAGGTGCTTGATGAGCATCAGGAACTCCTTGGAGGGTTCAGTGTTGGAGACTTCTTTCCTTCGTTGGAGTTCGTACATGGCTTGACGGGTTTGAAGTCAAGACTCCAAGACAATGCTCGAAGATTTGATCAAGTCATTGATAAGATACTGAATGAACACATGGGTTCCAAGTCCAACAAAGTAGAAGAGCATAATAAGGACCTTGTTGATGTTTTATTCGAGGTGCAGAAGAATGGTTCGGATAAGATGCCTCTCACCACAGATACTGTCAAGGCAATCATCTTGGTTAGTAAAGCCTGATTAATAATCATGTTTTGGTTTAGAATAAATTCTCATTAAGGATATGTTTTGCTTTTTTTCTTTTTTACTTCAGAAGCTAGTATAAAGTTAATTTAAGCTCAGATAACAGTTTTAATAAATTTCAGGTTGGTGTGTGGTAAGGGGTCTGGTCCCTTAAACAACATATCCAGGATTAGTTTTTAGATTCTTGTGAATGGAGCAAACTTAGTTAAGAGAAGTTTACCTTTTACCTTTAATACTTCAAAGAAGATTAGGCTCTACAGTTGGTAGGAGACACTCATTTTAAACTTCTCTTTTTAAGAAGAAGAAAAAAATTAAATATTACCTTAATCCCTTGTTAATTACTTTTTTTGTATAAGGTAGTAGTGAAATCAAAACCTAGAACCTGATGCAAACTAATCAAATCACTAGCCAAAATAACTCTAAATGGGTTCCCTTGCCAGTCACTTACCACTTTAAATCTTAACTTCATAAAAACCTCATTGTAATACCTAATTTTGCAAAATACTAGTATTTACTTTTAGTTTTTTAATGCCAATGAAAAGTATAGAAGAAAATGACCAAAATTGTTGCTGAAGTGAAATAATTATGCGTAAGATATCAATTTAGCCTGCAATCTTTAACCTTGAAGATATTAACTTTTGAGACCCGTTAATCTGTTCACTAGTTAATTCCAAGTTTGGAAGTAATGGTCTATCTTGTTCCACTTTTATGGAGATTTGCCAGGTTTTTATGCTTTGGATGCTTAAGCGTGAGAGTTAGTAAAAACTAAAGTTTGAATTGAATTTAAGGCATATTATATCATTCTAGCCTGTGGATTTTATTCCACTCCATTCCCTTTTCTTAAACGCTTACCCTTTTGGTCTTTGTGATGTTCATATTTTATAAGATTGTATGTTGCTTCTATTTGTTCTGACTTTTTGCATATTCTGTTGCAATATGGCAGGGGTTTATGAGAAAGTTGCAGTTCACACAAAAAATGGTCGGCATAAATTGCAATTATTTTATCATTTGCATGTGGCCACTGCAGTTGACACATTATTTCCAATGCCCGAATCAGGTTGTATTTACTTTTGTAGCTGTGGTTTTGTGTATCAGATGCATTTGCAATCTATACAATGAATAAAGTATACATTTTATGACAAGTATGACAATGCTCAAATCTTGAATTTGAGATATAAGAACCATGTAATCAACCAACTGCCATATGCATTGTAAAACAACAACTTCCATTACTGGATATAAGAATCAATATAATAGAAGGCCCTTAACAAGCTCATAACCATAAAATCAGATAAACTTACTAAAACTCCATCTCCACTAGAGGACCACTTGAATATAAGATCCACTAAAGCTTGTATTCCACCAGCTTCAGCAATGGCACCCTATGATGGAAGCGACTAAAGTTTATACTTCAAAATTTAAGCATTAAATTTCAACAAATGAAAAACTAAATAAGATACAAAATCCAAATTCCAACCTTGTGCTCTTCTCCAACTGAGAGATTCCATAATCCTCCAGCAGCCTCTTCAGCCACCAGCTTGTTCATTGACCTAGCCAACCCAACAAGAATCTTAATCCCACCCTCTTCTGCAACAGCTTTGGCCACATTGGCATCGACGGACAAATTTGCAATGGCCTACACAAATTTAGAAAGTTTGGAGGACAAATACACATTGATTGTGTCAGATTTTTATTAGCTCAGATTTCTAGTGAAATATGCATGTAAAAGGCATCAAATATTAAGAGTACCTCACCAAAATGCAAATATCAATTTTTCTTACAACAGTACAACTAAAAGTGACTGTCCATGAGAAAAATAATTTGATTCAATTAACAACTATCTCAAAAATATTTGATATTTGAAAAAACACACACATTTGTATCACAACCAAAGCAAGAAAAAACACTATCTTCAGTCAAAATTTATTCGTTCTACTTATTTAGTATTTGTAATACTATTAATTAACCATTTTATATTTTGTAATTACTCAATGAAAGACTATCGCACTTTCAAGTTATATTCATGTTTTATTCCAATTGACATATTACCTTGCTATTAAGGAAAATAATCATGGTTGTTTTCCTTGAGTTGGTAGAAAATATAAATTATGAAGTGTGAGACATTTTTATGAATTTGTAAGTTAACAAAGGGTATAATGATACTTTCACATAATTTTATTCAAAAGAGTTTATAATTTAGTAAAATATATTCACAAAATTATTCTACATTCAAAAATATAAAATTTATATAACTTTTCAGAGTATTTTTAGAGGGCTTTGGAACAAGGGAAGCATATTCATGCTTATGCTTTGAAACATTGGTTTCTGCCTAATGTGTCTGTAACATCTTCATTGATGACAATGTACTCTAAGTGTGGTGTTGTTGAGTATTCTAGAAGATTATTTGATAATATGGAATAAAGGAATGTGATTTCATGGACCGTCATGATTGATTCGTATATTGAAAATGGATATCTGTGTGAAGCCTACTTTGTTAATTCCTTAGATGATCCTTGCTACTTGGAAACTTTGTCATGGTTATTTGAAGGTCAATATTTGTGTTGCAGTTGTTCCTTGTTCAGAAAGCTTAGTATAGTGGAGCTATTTGAGATGATCAAGGTCAGTGGGTTATTGGTTTCATGAAATATTTTGGTACACAGGAAAAACTACTTAAGCACATTTGAACTATTTTGAAAGGACTGAAATATGCCATGCTTTCCACCTTCAAGTTTAATCAGCTTCTCAAATGGCAACTCACCTTGTAAACATTTAAACCACTTCTTCATGTCATGACTACATGTACCTATTGTTTAACTGCCCTGGGAAGAAATTTTTTTCATGTCTACAGAGTAACATGTGAAATTAGGATGTCATTCTTTTGGGGGGAAAATGACTTTGCGACTCAGTACAACCACCAATTAAAGCATTCGGGACAAGTTTTAGTTGACCTTTTAATTCGATGAATAACTTTATTTGATTGTGTTGCTTGATGAGTTATCAATGTTGTGGGTAATGTAACATTTCCTTACAACAATCTTATGTAGGATGCCTGATTACCGTAACAAATCTTGCTGTACTATATATTTTTTGGTTGACTTCACCACACTTTGACCTTTGTAACAAAAAAGGAAAAAATTAAGAATTTCATGTGCATGTTTCCTTTTGGTTTGTTTGTGGAAAAAGTTGAAATGATCACATTACCTGTCCAAAAGATTTCTCCAAACTAGTTCACAACCTATTTGGACAGTTTGCAGTTACATTTCCTTGTCTATTTGTGTGATTCAATAAGAGAAAGGTAAGGATGTACAAATTATGGGTCGCATTATTTGTCGCAGAGCAGGGAACATTAGAAAGCATCCTGTAAATAGGGTAGAATCGACGTAAAAAAAATGAATAGTAGTTATTCTTAAATTAGACTCAATCCGTGACGATACATTGGAAATCAAATCAAGACAACCTAACGTCTAAAAAGCCATTGTCACCAATATGTTAGTGAACAATTATTTAATTGAAATTTCCAAATATTATATATATATATATGTGTGTGTGTGTGTAAACTATATTAAAACAACCAAATAAGTGTGATTTATATAGTAAAATATATTGAATTTGTGAAAGACTCATAGTTTGATTCTCATAAAACAAATCTCTGAAGATACATGAGTTATTTTGCGGTCACTAAAGAGTAATCCTTTTAATTATGATGATTGTTAAAAAAATGATATAAAACAAAATTCTGCATATATATCAAGAAAAAAAAATCATGTTTTCAAGAAATAACTCACATATGATAAGTTGTTTTTTTTAGAGGATGACAAGTTTTTTTTAGTCATATGAAATCATATATGATTTTGATGACAATGCATTATACATAAATTAATCAAAATTGAAACTTCTTTGAAAACAAAAGTAGCCATAAAATTTTAAAATTTCTTTAATAATAATTTTGAACCTTCAAATCAAGAAAAGGAAAAAAATTATTAACCACTAATAAAGTATATACATATTTAACTCATAAAAATATTTTATTTTAAAATAACACATTTGTCTAATATACATATTAATAACAAATATAAAACATGTTTAATACATAATTTTTTGTATCAATAAATTACATATACACTCAAGTGTAAATATCTTTTACACTTTTTGCTAATAAAAAACATTGCATGATGCATGAATGATAATGAAATGAACACTCATAGTAAGTTTTTGTATAATGTAATCCACCCCATTAGTTGAAAATTTGCCTCATATCTAGTCCATAGCAGCAAAAGAACCTAAATAATACAATTTAAATAAAAAAAATTACCAATTTGGAACTGTTTGCAAACAAATTACCAATCTGGGACAGTAAGTCACGCCCAGAATTGGGCATGATTGGTCACGTCCAGATTCAAGCGTGACCAAGGGGGCAGTCACGCCTAAACTTAATGGGTACTGGGTTTTCATTTTTGGGAGAAAAAACTCTTCTTCACCTTCTCTAGGTTGATGATTTTTCTTTTCATTTTACTATACCTCTTCATTTATTCTAATTTTATGTTTAAAGCTTTTATTTCCTTGGTCACCATTTATTAGAGAATGTAAAAGTTAGTTGAGTAGTTTGTTATATTAGTTAAAGTAGTTAGTTTGGGCATGAAATTAGTAGTTCGTTTGTTAGTTTGGCCTTTTATATTACCATTATAAACCATTTCTTGTAATTCAATTCCATCAATTCTATTCACTCTATAAGTTTATCATGTTATCAGTTGAAATTCATCTTCTGCATATTGTCTAAGTCATAGCTTCCTTTTGAGGCACTTTCTTCTTCTTCATTGAAGTTTTTTATGGTTTTCTCCCATGGTTGCAGTGATGGATAATGTCAATCCTTTCTTCGTTTACCCTTCAGACAATCCTGGTTTGATGTTGGTTTCTCATCCATTATCGGATGACAATTATAGTTATTGGAAGAAGGCAATGAATATGACTCTTCTTGGCAAGAACAAATTTGGTTTCGTTGATGGTTCAATTATTGAACTTGCTTTGAGTCATGCAAATCATGCTGCTTGGCATTGCAATGACGACATTATTCTTTGCTTCTTGGTTTCTGAATTATCTTTCGAAAGAGATGTAGGTTAGTGTTGTTCATTGCTTTTCTGCAAGAAAGCTATTTGGGATTATCTCAAGGAGTGTTTTAAGCAACGAAATGGACCTTTAATTTTCCAGCAGTTGAAATGTGATTTAGTTTCTCTTCAATAAGGTTCCATGCGTGTATCTTCTTATAATGCAAAACTGAGATTTGGGATTCTGTGTTAGACCTGAAGCCTGTATATACTTGCACATGCAATGGAATCAAACCTTGGTGTGAGTATGCTCAACTTGAGTATGCTATGCATTTCTTGATGGGTCTCAATGAAGCCTACATCCTCTTTATGGATCCTTTTCCTTCCATTACCAAGATTTTTCTCTAGTTGTTCAAGAAGAAAATTAGAAGGAAATTGGTATTGCTTCTGCTACTTCTTCTCATGCTTTTGTTGTAAAGTAATGTTTTGATTCGAAGAACAAAACCAATCACAAAGATCGTCCCTTTTGTGCACATTGTGGTATTCAAGGTCACACCAAGGCTCAATGCTACAAGCTGAATGATTATCCACCCAATTACAAGAAGAACAAGTCTGTTTCTACTACAACAAATCACTCCAATTTTGGTTCAGTGAATTAAGTGTCTATAGGTTTTGTGAATCATGACTCATCAACTTACTGCACAACAATACGAGTAGTTGATCCATCTTTTGCAAGGTCAATCCTCATGTGCAAAAAAAAAATGAAAATGATTCCAATGGTATGATATTATCTGCTACTCCTTCCTTTAATCTCCTTAAAGATGCTTTGCTTATAGATTCAGGTGCTAGCACTCATGTAGCCTACTCTTTAAATTTTTTTGAGTCTTATCAAATAGTTTCCAATAAGATAATCACATTGCCAAATCACACTATTGTTCCTATTGTTGCTGTTAGCACTATTCGCATTTCACCTACATTGTTACTTCACAATGTATTCATTGTTCCTCAATTTAATTGCAACTTGTTGCATGTTAGTGCTTTGCTTTTGCGCAACAAAAAGTAAGAAAAGATCAAGTGACCAGTATCATGCTTAAACCATTTAAATGAATAGACCCTTTTGGCCTGGTCTGTGCAATAAAATACAACAAACACACATGCAAAGTACAAACAAAAGGTAGACAAAAAAGAGATAAGTTCAAGAGTTAAGAGCCAAAGTCAAGAGTTTATTTCTCAAATCAGACGCAAGCATTGGTTAAACATAAATTAAATGAACTGATATGATCCAATAAAATTAGCAAGCTAGCATTAGCTTAAATCATTAAGGGTATGCCTATGGTTCAATTCGTAGCAGTTGCAACTATGACCATTATTCCCCCAGTCTACTCCTATAGAATATCAGCTTATATGTCCAAAACACAAAGCAGGGCACAAAATTTTGAAAAAGGAAAACTAACAATAATACCAAATACAAATGATGGGTACGGGTTTGGACATGGCTGTAACCACAAGTAGAACATAAATAGTTGACTAAATAAGCATGCCCAAAACAGATGAGAACCCACTTTAGATTATATAGTATAACCTAGGATACAAAGCTTGCATTCTCTCAACATAAGAATTCATAAGAGGATCCATTGCACCACTCTCAGAGCGCACTTGGGCTAGAGACTCATTAACTCCTAGCCCAATCAGATTATCTTGGTATTCAACCACCCAACCAGTTACCTGTTTCATAAAAAAACATAAGCATAGATGTATGTTTTTGCCATAAAACATTCAGAGGGATCAATATTTTTCCCATAACAAACAAAAGGTATGAGTACAAACATCAAAAGCCAATGAATCATAACCACAATGTGTACAAACACACACTCACACACACAAAAGTGTAGATAAACGCACAATAAATTACCTGCTATTTTGTTTATTTTATACAATAAATTTTGGAGCCAATATGCTGCCATTAATCAAAGGAGCATGAATTAGAATAAATGCAATATATTTAAGGAAGCCATTAATCAAAACACATACAAGTCCAGTAACTTCTGGAATTGAATGAGATGAGATCTCAGGTTTTCTCATGATGAGGAAGACCAACTTTGTGTCTTTCCTTTATTTTTCCTAAACAATTATCACAAATCACCAAAATTGTAAACATGTACATATCTTGTCTTGTTCAATGATTGTAGAATACTGATATAATGGTCTCTAAATCACAACATATAATATAATATATAATTATTCATTTACTACTGATTAGATTTTGATTCTTATTTTGCTTGGTAAATAGCTACTGATTTCCATGTATATACAAAAACCCAGATTGTTTCTCCATGTCACATGTCAATTTTCATTAATCTGTCAGTTTTTATTAACAAATTATAGATCTAATCCATTAAAGGCAAAATCACCCATGAGTCCAGTTCTTCTTATCATTTTTTCATGTTGATTATTCAAACTAAAATAAAATGAAACAAATTTAAGGCACAATATATACACAGACTGACAGAACAACTATGTTAAACATTTTACCACTTACATGCTAAAAATATATGAAAAGGTCTTGACTTTCTAATGCCGAAGGAGATTTTTTGATGGTTCTGTTGCTATCATAAGAAAGTCAAACCCATGTCACAAAGGGAACCCAATCTGCAAAAAAAGTACCGATAATATATTATTATAATCTATGTATGGTAGGAAGTTTCAAGAATTTTTTCACTTTTCATTGCTAGCATGTTTGAGATCATACACAGTTCAATGTTCATTCATCTTGGTCTGATTAAAATTTTTCATTTGCAACTTCCAAGCTAGTTATGTGGCAAAAAACAATTTTGGCATCAGACTTGTTTGATTAATGATCATTGAATTGATCATTAAGGACAATTGTTGGGTAAAATTTGGGCATCTTGGTAGGTTGCTGCTATTTTGCTCCCTAGGTGTGTTGGTTATGTCAACCATGCTGACACCATCTCACAGGATTGTGTCAATGCAGTTAGTACCATCCCACGTGCCTACTAATGAAATAATTATCATCCACGGGATTGAATTGTATGCAAGTCACTACGATACATTATTAAATACAAACAAACTGTGAGATAGCTTGTGATGATAAAAACAAATTATTGTATAAGAGTTCAACAAGCCTAAAAAGAAAAGAAATGCGCCAAGGCGCACCATAATTTACCTCAGGGTTTTGACCAAAACAATGCATTAGAGCTTGGTACTCCTTAAGATCTCCAGCTGGTGTGGATGTGGTATGTGCATTTATGTAATTCACATCCTCTTTTGATACTCCAGACTGAGCTAATGGCTTTTCAATACACAGTATAACACCAGCCCTTGTTTGAGATGGAACAGAGAAAGCATAAGCACAAGTGTAAGCCTGGAATGATGTGCAGGGACACAAAGCTATATTCTAAACAAAGCACATAATTATTAAAAAGCTATATCAACATGAGCCGGAAAAAAAAACTTTCATTCCAGAACCATAATGAAAATGTGGCAGGGTGTATATCGTTAATCTCTTTGACTATACTGGAATTGTCATGATAAAAGTGTATAATTACATTCCAGTGCTTTTTTAAGATGATAGGAAGACAAAGGTTATTGGCCGTCTAAATCACACTGAGAATTTGTAACATTACAAAGGAATAACATAAGTTATAAAACATGAATATGAATACAGAAACTCCACATTCACATTTAAGTGAACAGAAAATCATACATACACCAAAACATGCCTTTTAGCAGAATTTGGATTCAAAATTTGCTTTTGTCATTTCAAATGTCAGTTCAAAAATTACTGATTACTCCGATTAAAGTGTTAATTTAATATGAATTTCGATTTATTTTAAATTTATATTTTATTATTAAACAAATTGTCATAACTTATTAATTTAACAGTTATTTTTATAATCTTAGGTTTATAATATATTTAAGGTTATTATATAATTGTCATATTTCAATTGTGTAATAAATATGGTTTTATATTTAAATCGATTAATCAATTTGTTTATAAAATGTTGTTCATAAAAATTTTGTTTTTTGAAATTATGTTTATAAGTAACTTTATTTAAAAATAATAGTCATTATGTTGTATTATTAACTGGTAACTTATGCCAGGAATATGACAGTGACATATTATTAAAATTAATTGTAAATAATGTTTTACTTATTATAAATAATGTATTTACAAGTATCATTTGATTATTTGCAAAATAAAATTTGTCGAAAAAGTAAATATGAGCAAAGGTAGAGTACCGGATAAAATATGAACAATATGAGTTAAAAAACTTATTTGTTATGGTTTATGAAACAATGATTGTGTACACAAAAAGCGAATAAGTTGAAAGTTACTTTTTATGTGTGGTCACATCGGCAAACATCGTAGACTACTATTTGAAGGCGTCATTGTCATACGCCTTGGAAAAGAAAACTATAGTCACGTCAAACGCCACTTTGCAAACCCACATTTATATGAAGGCTCAATTAATCCATGTGTTAGAGTTATCAACGCAATATGAAAGTGAAATTAACAAGCGGAAGCAGAAATTAAAGAGAAAGAAAATACATGAGTATTTTACTTGGTTCAGTAACTAGGATAAATCCTTGTTACCTACATCCAAGGGCAAACAACTGTAGATTGTTTTATTAAGGCTACAATAACAGCAAATATTCCAACAGCATTCCTCATTAATTACAAGGCTAAACTTTCAACAACAAAGCCTAAAATACTCAGTTAAGAATAGACATTTCTGTGAACCAGTTCCTTACAGAGAACAGCCTAAAGAACACCAACAGGATCAAACCCGAGAGGCAAAGAACCATACCTGCAACACCAAACCCCAACAACGAAGAACACACACAGAATGCATACTACTCCATTATCACTGTATCTGATTTCAGCAACCAAGACTCA
The DNA here is from genome assembly GCA_007407185.1 of Glycine tomentella. NCBI lineage: Eukaryota > Viridiplantae > Streptophyta > Magnoliopsida > Fabales > Fabaceae > Glycine > Glycine tomentella. The sequence goes on along the minus strand of PYAF01003172.1, from coordinate 82,485 downwards.
AGGTTTGAACCACAAAATGCAAACCCTAGCAGAGCTAGGTCACAACAGAGAAAGAGAATATCTAAATGAGCAAAATAGAAACTGCTGGAATGTGTGAGAAGAAAGGAGCGTAAAAACCAAAAACAATGTGCAGCCACTTTGTGAATATAAAAGCCATTTATATATGTAGGTTAATAAAGCTATACTCATCGTTTCGTTTAACAACAAGCATAAAAGTTTATTGGGTCTTCACAAAGCCCAACACGATGTATATTACAATCAAAGTAGTTGTGGGAATAATTTATTAATTAAAAAATGTGCTTGCGAAAATATGTACAATCAACTTATTTATTAGCATAGTTTGTATTGTGGCTAATTATTTTTAACCATGACATAATATAATTTTAAAAATACGTGGTTTATAATAGTGTCTATTAAAAACAACATAAGAACTGCAAATATACCAACGAAGATAACATTAAAACAACATTAAACGATTAAAAAACAATTGTCTTGGGCCCTAGGCCCTTGGAAGTAAAGGCAGATAAATTTAAACCAACACAAACAAAAAAGTAAAATTGTACTTTTACTGTGGATGACAATGATGGGCACCGTCGTTGGCCTTGTTAGACTCCTTCAACAAGGCTAGCTACATTCTGAGTTTGACATTGTCATCTTTCAGGGCTTCCACTTTAGCCTGAAGCCTCTGAACATTGTGAAAGTTGAAGTCCCTAATTTTTTTCCCAGTTTGTTGACATAGTTCCTCCGCCAACAACACCGTAGCATCTTCTCTGGTAGCATAGTCATCTTTCCCATAGTTACCCAACGAAACAATGGGGTCACCCAACGTCCCAACATCGACCGATGCACAATACCTCCTGTATTGGACACCATCTACAGTGATGAGATGCTGCAAGATAAACACCGGTTGTCCAACCTTCAGTATGAAACATATTTTGTTGAGTAATTTTTCCATGCACTGTTGCTCAATGAAGACCGCTATCGACGTTTCCACCGCGAGGTTTGTAGGCACCGTCGCTGAACATGAAAACATACGTTATGCCCGATAAACATTGTGGACAATAAAAGCACATTACTTGGGTTTTTGCAAAATACAATGGCGAACAAGAAAAATTACAAGCACATGACCAGGGTCCATTGAATGGAAATAGCATGATTGGGCACCATGGCAGTCGATGTCGCACATGTATGAACCAGTATGCCACCACAATGAACAATGAAGAACGACAATAATAAAATGACGTAAACAACAAACAAACGGTTCAATGACACCTATTTGCAAAAACAATATCTATAAAACAAACAACAAAACGTGTGTTACAAATTAACAGTTGAAACAATACTGACCATGTTTTCCGGAATCAGACATTTTCACGTCGGAATGTAGGTGGCCTCCTACAAAGCCAGGGTCCATTCCATTAAATTATGTTATACGCGTTAACCCATGTCATGATTAACATTTCTTTGGGTATATTTATGTCATTGGTAATATTGAAATTTTTTATGTTTTAATTAATATTTTAAGACAAATTAACAAGTTAAACAAAAATCATTTATTGATGCGACAACTTAGACACCTCAGAAAAATTAACAACAGGGTTTGTCATTATTGGATGGTGACTTTTGAATTTACTTTGACAACAAACTAAAGGACTACTAAAGGTTACATTGAAATTATGTAATACGCGTTAACCCATGTCATCATTAAAATTGCTTTAAGTATATTTATGTCATTGCTAATATTGTATTTTTTATGTTTTAAGTAACATTTTAAGAGAAATTAACAATTTAAACGAAAATCATTTATTTCATGCGACAAAAAACAAAAGCTAATTTTATTAATTTTTTAAATCAAATATAACAGCTAAAGGTGAACATAATCAAAACGAAAAAAGTGTTAATGTTATTGAGAAAAACATTGGCAAAATGAACCACAAAAACGGAAACTAAACACACCTAAAAAATGAAACCATGTTCCACCCACATCAAAGCGAATATGAAGATTACAAAATCGATAACAACATGAAGATGTGAATGATGAAGATGAACAGCAGTAGTCGACTTATGACGTTCTTCTGCGGTGTCAGAGACATGTATATTCGCGTCAACGTGCCTCCCACAACCCCAGGGTAAGGGTCCAACCCATCAAAGACGTAGTACACATAAGCCTGTCTCGCTTCCTCACAAGAATCATAACAACCGTGAATTTGGCTGAAGTGGTTTACCTGCTGAAATGCTTCTTTGTAGTTAAAGTAAATCCCTGATTTTCGACCAACGAAAACCACATGGACTTTATCGTCAATGTTATCGGCCATACGTGGTTGGTGTTTTGGATCAAGAGTTTAGCTGGTAAAGAGAATAACTTCTGAGAGGGACAGAGAGGGTAGGTTAATAGTGGACCTTTAATTGTTGAGTTAAAACAATAGACACTGAATGATGAGTTAAAATAATTGGTTTCTTTTTTGTTTTTTAAAAAAAAAAAATATTCCCACACCAACAGTTAACACATTAGTGACCGTATAGTAAATCAACCCCACGGATGGAGTGTTTGTCGTAATCTGTGTACAATAAAAGCCCGTACGTATAATGAAGTCCAACTGCTCGTATTCCCATGATGTGCGTTTCCCCAAAAAATTAAAAACCAATCTTTAGTGGAGTCCACTACAAGATGGAAGTTACCAAAAACGTGGCATATAGCTACTGTAATAAAAGAACATTTTACAGAACAGTGGGCATTTTGCTATCTGCACCCCCTGACTTTAAAGCTCCTTTGCTATCCGGACCCCCTCCCAGTCTTTAAAATCATAAGATTACTGATGACTTTAAAGGTGTGCACAACAAACGATTGCTAAATGCACCCCCATTCTAATAAGTTTATCCATAAAAACTCAAAATGGCTAATCACACCCTTTTTTATTAAGTATAATTCAATCATTTCCTTCGAATCTTCAATTTGAAATGGTAATATTTTTAAAATATACCCCGAATAATTATGACATTGTGTTAACAAAAGTAAAAATAATTTAATTTGTAAAAATTCATCAACAAAATTAATACTCAAGTAATTATCAAAATGAAAATAAATATATGTTATGTCATTTTTATACGTTAAAATTGTTACCAAAATATGTTCATCCAACAATCAATATATCAAAATTTTAATTTTAAGATTACTAAAAAATTTACAAATATGCATAAAAAATTAAATGTAATTCAAAGTAATTATAATATAAGTTACTAAATATAAATTTTAATATAAATTTTAACATTAATTATTTCGAGGTTGGTCTTTGTGAAATTTGTCACCTGTGCTTACCGCTTTATCCGCCCAATACAAGCATGGCACGGCAGCCACGTACTTGGCCCATGTCCGCAGCGAAATATGTCGCGTGGCATTGTGGACAATTTAATTGTTGGGCGTGGCATTCTGGACATTTTTTTTGTAAAATGTGGCATAATGGCTACTCTTCCACATTTTTCTGGGATCGTGTCACCTTTTGGTGCATTTTCAGGTTCAGAGTCCAGCTACCAGGCTCACAGTAAATCTTAGCTTTGGATGCTACATGTCGGAGCCACATTTCCTCTCATCTTCTCAGCCAATTACAAACCTTAGTTGGCACATGCGAACTGCTAAGGCAAAGGAACCGAAGTTACCAGTGTTGAAGCTAACCGCAGAATTGCAATTCAAAGTTGTCTACACACTCTTCATTAGTCAATTTTCAATGCACACCTATGTTGGCAACAACTTCTTGCATATTGCATCCACGTTAAAAGTCTCAGGTATGTCACACCAGTTATCACATTCTTACTTTATAGGTGTTGTCTATAATCACATTTGAAAATGCCATCCACACCTTCCTCACAACAGCAAACATGTTATAAACTATGAAAGCTTATCCAATTAGAACATACTGAAGTCTATGACATTGGTTGGTATATAATTGCCGCATGTGTTGAGGAATTCCTTTTAAGTTTTTACATTTACGAATGGACACTATGGTTACACCATGTTGGTAAATGCAAAGGTTGGTTACAGAATTCATATACTCTTTCCAGAGGTAGAACTTGTGAGATAGAAGAAATATCAAAGATAGATTATCTTTATTTGTTATGTCACCATATTTTATCAAATTTTTTGGTAAATTTCAATTTATATTTCCTCATAATTTGGGATTTCCTTTTAGTTTAGATAAAAGAAGATTATAGCAATCAATCTATCCATGCCTCTAGAAACACTATCTTTGGAAAATAACCCGCTGACTTTTCTTCTATGTCGTAATGAATCCAATAAATATCAACATTACTTCTATGTCATCGATTATACACTTATATATATATATATATATATTCATTGATTAATAACATTTATTTTTCCATATATGGAAAATAACAATATTTACAATGTAAGATTGATTGCTTATTAATAAATAAATATATTTATATTTTGAGCCATGCATTATATATATATATATAGGTATGAAAATTAATTTTTATTTTCAAAAAGCCTTAGTCGATCATTTATAATAACCAAGGCAGGCCAGGCCAGGCCCGGATTTATTCTACAATTGGATGATAAAATGGTTGTTGGGAATGATGACTTTAATTGATGTTATTTATCAATTAATTTATTTTATTTTACGTTGATTGTGAAATTTTTGGGAACGATGATATCATAGAATCACTTATTGATGATAAATATTTGTACCAAAATTATGTATTGTTAATTAATGGAGTATGTATAAAGGCATGACTTTCGCTGTGTATACATATAAAGGCATGACTTCCACTGTGTATATATAATATTTTATTTTAAAATATTTATTGATGAATTATATTATGATTATATCATGAAATTATTTGATTAGTTATTTTTCACGCATTATGTCATGGTTTGTTAGTCACCAAAGTGGCCAAACTAAAAGTGTGAAAATAATATAATACTTATTTATTTACATGCATTATGATTATAATTTGTTAGTCACCAAAGTGGCCAAATTAGAATGTTATCGCATGCATAAAATTGTCATTTATCCATGTACTTATGAAATACCAATTATTGAAATAATTTGGATAAGTTGAAGTTGCTAATTATTAGAAAGGAAGGATTCACCCAAAGGAGAATCATATTCTATAATTATTGACATTATGTGTTAAATTAATATTTTAATTAAATATATTTTGATTATCCAAAGATAACAGATATATATTTAATTGAAAATATGTTTTGCCTATTAATGTTATGGTATTTAATTATGTTTAGTATATTGTAGTAACTACCCAAAGGAGTGCTATTTTATACTGGTATGATTTTATATTCGAACCGCAATTAAGAGCATATGTTATTATTGCAGCTGTTTCTATGAATTCTCATGCATCATCTGTTACTATGTTTATTGGTGAAAATTTTTCTTACTAGCTTGAACAAGTCAAATTCCACTTAGGTGTTATGGATCTTGACTTAGCACTCGTTGAGGATGAACCCACTGCTATTATTGAAACCAGTAGTGAGGCAGAAAAATTACACCATAAAACATGGAAGCGAAGTAACAGGTTGAGCCTTATGTTCATTAAGATGACTGTTGCCAACAACATTAAATCAACTATTCCACAAACAGAAAGTGCTAAGGAATATATGCAGTTTGTGGAATAACGTTTTAGTTCAGCAGACAAGTCACTCGTTGGTACTCTTATGGCACAGCTCACGACCATGAAGTTTGATGGGTCGCGAACTATGCAAGAGCACATTATTGAGATGACTAATCTTGCAGCAAAATTAAATACCTTAGGACTTACGATTGAGGACTCATTGTTAGTTCAGTTTGTTTTGAACTCGTTGTCTCCTGAATATGGGTCATTTCAAATTAACTATAACACTATTAACGATAAGTGGAACGTTAATGCATTGGCCAATAAGGTTGTTTAGGAGGAAGGACAATTAAGGAATCATGCGAGTCACTCTATTAATCTCATGGCTCAGAAAGCTGGAAAAGGATTAAAAGCAAAGTCAAGACACTTTAAGAAAAAGAAAGCACCTGCGAAAGATGGGCAGGAGAAAGAAAATAAGGAACATAAGGACATCAAGTGTCACTTCTGCACAAAGTTTGGTCACTATCAAGCTCAATGTCCTAAACGTATAGCTTGGTTCGAAAAGAAGGATAAATATTTATCTTTCGTAAGTTTCGAATCAAATTTAGTTGAAGTTCCTAATAACACTTGGTGGCTTGACTCTGGTGCTATAACTCATGTTTCCAACAACTTGCAAGGATTCGTTACAATCCGAACTATAAATCCAGATGAAGATCGTTTTCTCTTTATGGGAAACAGAAAGAAATCTTCAATTGAAGGCAAAGGGCCTTATCGTCTGGTCTTAGAAAGTGGCTATCATTTAGATCTATTACGCACCCTTTATGTGCCTTCATTGTCTACAAACCTTATTTATGTTTCATATGTTGGATAATAATGGTTTTAAGCTTATGTTTGGATCTGGAGTTTTCAATTTATATAAGAATGCTGATCTTATTGGTTCTGGTATTCTTATGGATGATTTATATAAAATGAAACTTGATAATGTTAATGCTAAATCACTGCTTGATATTGTTTTCAATGTCGGAGAAAAATATTTCATTACCTTTATCGATGAATTTTCACGTTATTGCTATATCTACTTGCTTAATGAAAAATCTCAATCAGTACATGTCCTAGAGACATTCATTAAGGAAGTTGAGAGACAATTGGATAGAAAAGTGAAAATCGTAAGATCAGATATATTATGTTATTCTAACATTAAATTGCTCAGGACAAAGGCCCCAGAAAGGCATGGTGGCCCATTTCCACCCCTAGTGGTGGTAACGGTTGATGTTAGTTATCAACGACACTTGTTAAAAGGATTACCATACCTAATTATTGTGTACCCTAGCAGAATTGAATTGCACATAATTGAGAATTCCAACTGGGTTAAGGCATTGTAATTGTAATTACATGCAATATTAACATTATGTTTTATTTAGACAGTTTGGTTGAGGACTGAACTTTTAAATGATACAAACTTGTCTGGACTTCCAAAACACATGGTTAAATGATACAAAAGTTTTTTGAGTTTATTTTATATAAATTTCTTTATATTTTATAACCTGCAATATATCTTAAGCTCTTCAAAGTTTAATTATTTTGTTTTTAGTCCTTAAAATTTTAGGTTATTTATTGCTCCATGAAATTTATAAAATGTTTCTCTTAAATGTTATGTTTAATGTTAGTGAAACAACTAATAAGAGTTTAATAATTTATGTCAACTTTTGATCGTAACAAATAATTATTAATTTTCATTTAGAAGTATAATTTGATGTGTTATAATCAATTCAATAACAAATGATTATTTAAAAAGGATATTTTCAGCAATGAAAAATGCAGTCATTGTTGCAACTTTCAATGTAACATTATTCCCACACCCCAAACGTCCCTGTCTCCAAAAGCTTCAATGCTTCATTTATTGTCACAGGTTTTCATGTACTCCTCTCTCTTCTCCACTCATTGAAACTCAATCGAAGCATTCGTCATTGAACCATGCCATCGTCGTCGCGGAGCCATGCCGTCGCCGACCCATGCAATCACCGTTGTAAAGCGACCTCATCCCTCTAGCAAAGCTCTCCTCTGTTTTCCCCGCTCCCCTTCAGTCGCGGTCTCACCTATCTCTTCAGTCGCGTTTCTTACTGATCGCGGCCGTACGCAACCAAATTAATTCAGTTTAAAATGTAGTACTAGGAAAGTGACTCCTAGGTCGTCTCTCAAGGATCAATTGTCAGTGTTTAAGGGATTGAAAACGTGTTGGGGGGTTTTTGGCAGAATGCGAAAACTAAATTAAATAGAAATAATAATTAATTGCAGTGATTAAAAACAAGTCAGACCCTTAGAACAGATTGCGCCTCTAATTTCCTCGGTTCACGAAAGATAATCTGTCCTGCTTAATCCTTATCAATCCAGATTAATCAACTAAGCGAAGATTAATCTAAAACGTCATTACACGAATTAAGCAAACGTGAACCTCGTTAGGGCAAACTCTCAGAATTAAGCAAACTGAGATTCTGAATCAATCAATACCAGAATCATTAAGCATGAATCCAATTCGAAAAATACAGAACAAAAACCCTAACAAGGAAGAACAAGCAGAAAACGAA
>PYAF01003172.1:36304-74214 GCA_007407185.1 Glycine tomentella | reverse complement strand
GGCGCACTAATCTTCAGTCCATAAATTAATTCCAAGCCCAATTAATTATTAAACTGCCCTGAAAATAAAAATTGAAATAATTAACTTAAAATAATCCAAATTAATTAAAATCTGAATTATTAGTCTAATTAAATCCTAAATGAGAAACAATGCAAAATATAGACAATTAAGCACAAGTTAGGGATTAAAATGAGTACAGGAAGATGAGTAAATAGTGATAAATAGTGACTCATCACTTATCGTCTCCTCTCTGTTCTCCAGTCACCTGTGTCTTCATGCGTGCTCCAACAGTCGCCGCTGGTTTCGTCGTCGCTACTGCATTTGCTAGCGCCGCTGACGAAGGACAGCATCCTGTCGCCGCCGCACCCCAGTTGTCGTCGCCGCATGCTCCAAGGTTCAAGGTCAGTGGTAGTCTTTATTTTGTTTTGTGTTATATTTATGGTTACAAGTGTTCATCTTCTTATCTGTTCAAATTTCATATAGTTTTGGCGTTCAAGAAACCATTAAGATCAGCCGCCAAGTCATGAAGTCAGCAGTTCAGCATTAATTTGGATGCATCCCCCAAGTGATTGGTTTTCACACGGCCAATAGAAACTACACTTGCCATTAATTTCATCATCACCCAAACCTTCGACATTCCATAAGGACTCCGTCGATGAATCGAAAGGACAAGTATTAAATTACAAAGGAAATTTTTTTGTCATATGTTCTAATTGGGGCCAATATTTTAGTTGTTTTTTCAACCAATATTTTATTTATTGGGCCGATGGACAAATACGACGGTTCGTTGAAAGGTTACACCGCTTAAGTGAATGTTCCCACTATTTAAGGTCGTTTCCTGTTTATTTTACGGCTTTTGTAAATTTGTTTAGCAGGCTTGTATTTTGTACGCTACAATCGTCCAACATCCTACACCAACGAACAAGCACTCCGGTCTGTATCGCCACCACACCGCTTCCAACTGTCACCACCGTTTCATTCGCGGCCAATACACTTTCACCCAACTAGTAAACCGTATTCAATATTTGTAAGTCATAAAATATTTGTTTGTTAATGTAACATGTTTGCCATAACTTGTAAATGATAATGTTTTTTTTATGTCATTTGTTTGGCCTGCGTCATATGTTGTATATGTTATTACATTGTCGTCAATAATCGTTTGTGGTATTCATTGTTGTTTGAATGAAGAATGTAATGTAATTCAACTGTTTGTGTTCTTCCAACAACACCAACCACATGTTGCTATTAGGTCTTTGTTTGCAAGGGTCGTAATCATGTTCACCAGTGTTAAGTTACATACTTGTTTGACGATAAATTTATAGGTTATTTTTGGCATGGATTTCTTTTCTGTGTTTCATTTTTTCAAAATTGCCCTTTTGCATTCATGTAAGTTCCAAAATTTTATTTTTATCTGGCTTAATTAATGCCTTCATATATGACCGAATTAGACGCATTGGATGAACATGAAATAACTCTTAAGGACATGGCTAAGAATTTGAGCCTGATGAAAACGAAACAGGCATTTTCATTCAACACAGTTTACGTAGCCGAGCAGGTTAGACTTTACTTCCACTTCAACAATTTTACATAATTCTTATATGTTATAGATTTTAAACATAGCCATGTTTTTACTTGTAGGGATTCGCAGAGGTTAGTAAAACCTTTGCTATGAAGTGGAACGATCATTTAGACGATTTGTGGGTTCTAATTGACAGTAATGGCAAAGATCATGTGGTAACTTATAACAAATCCGCCCAAAATCCTCAAATTTCCGGGGGCTGGCAGGCCATTGGAGAATATTACGGCCTACAAACCCATCACCAGATATCATTCACCCATTTTGGGCGGTCTATGTTTTTAATCACCGTATATAAAACTCCTTCTCTGTCGCAAGCATTTCCAAAGTAGCATTCGTTGTATAGATCCAACCCAAACTCCATGGTATTCTGCTTCTACCTCACTAAACACAAGGTCAGCTGCAGCAGCGTTGTAAGTAGTTAAAGACATATTTTTTAAATGATTAGTAATAAATAATTGTATAATTTTGTTCCATTGACCAACTACGAATTAAAAATATGTCATTGCAGGATGTGCCAAGCAGCTTTTACTACTTCACAAGGGCCGCACAGTTCACCCACATATACTTTGACGGGATAACCCGCTGCAGGATTGTCTTCAACCACGGGAGGAAGAGTGCAAAAATTGGAGCTGGGTGGAGGCTTTTTGCGAAAGAGAAACATTTAAGGGATGATATAACATTCGTTATGGAATTCCCGGATCCAACCATGAACATTGTTCTTTGGTACGTTTGTTGAAACCAGTGTTGCACTTCATGTCGTCCCAGACGTTACAACCATGAACATTTTATTACAAACACTTAACAATTATGTCGTATGCATTACTGTTACTATTTTCATGTTATTTCATATATTGACATTTTCGTTTTCATCACTAACGAGTATTTATATTTTAGTGGTGTCGTCCATTTATTTATGCCCATACGACATTTAAATACGGTTTCCCAAAATCAAAATATATGTATATGGTATTTTAAAATATATATGATTATATATATATATATATATGTCCATCTACATATTAAACAAGTGTCAAGCTGGGTTCCTTTGAGGTACTAAGGTAGCCTCAAGTGATGTATTAAAGAAATACAAAAAAAACCACAAAATAAAAAACTTTAATAATTTATGTAGACAAAAATATCATTGAAATGTTACAGTTTTGGCATATGTCGTCTACATGTATACTTTCTTCGTCCAACGAAACGTAATACCAAGGTTAATGTTTATTTATGAACCACAATTTCGATTTCTCGTCACCGTACACGATGTTCACTGTTTTGCCCTTCCTTTAACAACTTTCCACCAACACACTTGGACTACACAACCCATTCTTGACGCCCACCTTCGACGAACTCCAGATTGTGCACAGCCGCTACCTAGCTACACGAATTTTTTTGGACGAAAGAAACAAACACTAGCACCACAATTTCGTCTGTCCTGTCCTAATCCCTAAACACGCAAAAAACATTTTAAACAAGGGTAATACCATCATAATACATTAATAAAAAATAAGGCAAATTCGGTCGGAGCACGGTTCCCAACACATAAGGGTAAAAATGGAAGAACAACAAGCCGTTTAAATTTTAAAATGGAAAAACGAAAAAAAAATTTTGGCCACACAGTTCCCAAGACCAGTAACCGATGCCAAGATCAAATGCATGATTTCGATCCAACGACCAGGGACGTGCTTCGTAACTTACGCTGGAGTTCTGCTTTCGTACCATAGAATCCGTCTGAAATTATCACATTACCTGTCCAAAAGATTTCTCCAACCTACTTGCCTTGTCTATTTGTGTGATTCGATAGGAGAAAGGTAAGGATGTACATAGTATGGGTTGCATTATTTGTCACAGAGCAGGGAACATTAGAAAACATCCCGTAAATAGGGAAGAATCGATGTAAGAAAGAAAATGAATGGCAGCTATTCTTAAATTAGACTCAATCAGTGACGATACATTGGAAATCAAATCAAGACAACCTAACGTCTAAAACGCCATTGTCAACAATATGTTAGTGAACAATTATTTAATTGAAATTTCCAAATATTATATATGTTCGTGTGTGTGTGTGTGTAAATTATATTAAACAACCAAATAAGTGTGATTTAGATAGTAACATATATTGAATTTGTGAAAGACTCATAGTTTGATTCTCATAAAACAAATCTATGAAGATACATGAGTTATTTTGCGGTCACTAAAGAGTAATCCTTTTAATTATGATGATTGTTAAAAAAATGATATAAAACAAAATTCTGCCATATATATCAAGAAAAAAAATCATGTTTTCAAGAAATAACTCACATATGATATGTTGTTTTTTTTAGAGGATGACAAGTTTTTTTTAGTCATATGAAATCATATGATTTTGATGACAATGCATTATACATAAATTAATCAAAATTGAAACTTCTTTGAAAACAAAAGTAGCCATAAAGTTTTAAAATTTCTTTAATAATAATTTTGAATTTTCAAATTAAGAAAAGGAAAAAAATTATTAACCACTAATAAAGTATATGCATATTTAACTCATAAAAATATTTTATTTTAAAATAACACATTTGTCTAATATACATATTAAAAACAAATATATAACATGTATAATACATAATTTTTTGTATCAATAAATTACATATACACTCAAGTGTAAATATCATTTACACTTTTGCTAATAAAAAACATTTTATGATATATGCATGAATGATAATGAAATGAACACTCATAGTAAGTTTATGTAATAGACAAATTTGTTTATAAACAGTTTCAAATTAGTAATTTTTTATTAAAATTATATTATTTAGATTGTTTTATCTCTCTATAAGTTTAAGACACATTAATTATCCATTATCTTTGGATCAACTCTCTCTGTGTGTAAAAAAAGAGGAGACAACTAATGATTTGATCCATCAAAGTTAAATATCATATCAACAACCACCCTAGAATCACTTTTCACTCAAACAGTATGACCCTTGTCCCTAATTAAACCTCCACATCCAGCTTTGTTATTATTGTGATCGTTGAGTTTTACCCAAGAATGTGAGAAAAGTTCAAGCAATATTTCAAACTTGATATCTACTAGGGAGATGACATGTTAATAGTCAACTAAATTTTTTAAATAAAATTTGAATTTGAACCTTATAAATAAAAATATATATAATTGAGAAGAGATGCTTCATTAAAGGTGATTTGGTTAAATCAACTAAATATTTAAGTGATGGACAAAACTATCAAGTTAAAAACATATCTTTGAGATACAAATTTAACTCCATGTAATATTGCCATGTTACCTCAACCAAACTTTTATCTGCCGAAATTCAATAGCCACCCTCCATGGATTTTGGGCCTTAACCTTTTCTTTTTCTCTAGCGGATCTATATTGCAATCAAGGTGGGCATATGCACCCCTTTATTTCAATAAATCACTAGTATTTATTCTAAACTATTATATTTTTTATCCCATAATTTTATATTTTGTACCCTCTAATTTTATATATTTGAACCTTCTTACGAGTTCACATGCAAGAGTAAGTAAATATACCATATTATTTTAATAAAATACAAAAAATATTATATTTTACACCTCATAATTTTATATTTTGAACCCCTAATTTTATGTATTTGAACTTCCTTATATGTTCACATGTAAAAGTAAATAAATGTATCTCTTATTTTAATAAAATACAAATATTTATCTTAAAATTTTATATTTTGTATCTCTTATTTTCGTGTTTGAATCCAACTATTTCATATAATAATAATAATTATCTATTTTTATTTTTTAAATAAATTATTCACTAATTCAGAATCTAAATCCACAACTGTCCATATATATATATATATATATATATATATATATATATATATATTTTCATGTTAAGTTAGGAACTTCTCCTGCATTCCAATGGTGGGGGCAGATTCTTTTTCAAACTTCCCTGAATTTTTCTATTTATTCCTCGACCGCATCCAATGATCAGATAAAGTTGAACTGCTGAACCCATCAAAAGGCTACCAGAAATATGCTTCAACGATGTCATTTTCAATCAACTTGCCGACTTGCTCCACCCAAAGCCATCTTTCGGATTTGGTCCTCAATATCATTATTGAAGTTTTTAATGCCATCCATTATTTTTTTTATTCTATTTATAATTGGACCTTTTTTTTAGGATAAGTATTTGAAAATATTATATTTGGTTCAATTTTAAGTTTATGGCATTTCGTTCTCCTCTGCTGGCCTCCACATTCAATCAATCAAATCCATGCCTTGTATCTTTCCTATTACATTCAATTTTTCTCAATCCAACTATCTTGCATCCCAAATTTCAAGAAGGTTCAAAGGTTTTGTCCTCTTCCTCAAGTCCCCGCTATTCACGGTACCATGTATCCATCCCCTTTTATTGACCTGCATATTGAAAAAACTAATACACCAATGGGTCATATAAAAATAAAAACAAAAACTTATACTATACAAATCAACAAGAATAATCTCATTAATTTAAAAAAAAAATGTCAAGGAAGAAAGATACGTACCCGCTTAATATAATCGAAGTCTTACGTAAAAATAACGCATGTAGCCACAATTAACACGCAAAAATACCACCAAAAGCAACATGTCTAACACGTCACAGGAATTGTGGTCCCATGTGTCAAAGGGCAATAGTAGTCTGTCGTTTTAAACCGCAATTAACAGAACCCTAATCTCGAAATCAAGAGTCCGTAGTAACCAATATGTCCAAAATCAAACAAACTCAGGCTCAGGTTAAAAAAATTAGAACCTCAACTCATCCATGTCTAAAATTTTATCAAAATTATAAAAAAAAAAAAAATTGTATTAAGAGTCCATTCTTTCTCTCTATTTTTTTTTGGTCCTTTGATATTTTTCGTCGTCATCATCGTATGTATGGAATCAACTTCGTAACAGCGATTCTCTTGCAGCTGTATTTACTGTGAATAAAATCGGTTCGTTCGCCTCAGTGGCAGTAATAATTGCAGTGAGGTCCACGGTACAGAAACCTAGGGCTGCCATCGAACTGCGTGTAGCAACATGCCTTCGCCGCGCCGATAGCATACACAACCGGCGGGCGGTTGCGGCGGCCGATGCGGTGGTACGCCGCGTACAGCAGCGATTCGGTGGAGGTGTGCGGCGATCCGGACGGAGAGTGAGTGGCGCTGGACGACGCCGACGACGGAACAGACGAAGCTTTCTTCATCGATTTCGGCGGCGAGAGAACGGCTTTGATCTTCAACGGATGCGCCAATTCCAACGAGGCACGGTCGTATTCTTCGATTATGCTAGCGAGATCTTCGTCCTTGGTGATGGATATCAAGGTCTCCAAGTCTCCCTTGGGCAATTGACACCGCAAGATCACAGACGAACCACAAAACTCGCTTAGCTTCACCATCAATTCTACACAACGACGCAACGAATAGTCAAATTCATGAAACAGAGGAAGAGAAAAAAAAACGCAAAACGAAGGCTAAGGAAAAAAGGAACGAACCTGAAAAGGAAATGGAACGGTCAACGGTGAGGACTCTGGTGTGGCCGCCGACGTAACGGAGTTCGCCGTCGGTGGCGCGTGGGAGAATCTTGCCGCCGTAGCTACAGAGAAGCTTGATAGTTTGACTGGGTTTGGATTCCATGACTCGTTCTCGCTACTCAGTGAGTTAATTTGTGTTGAAGGAAAAGAAAAAGTGGAATTTGAAGATTCTAGAAAGAGAGAGAGAACTGCGGAAGGAACTCTGGAACTGTTTTTTCTTTTCTGCTCCTCCGGCGTTGGAAGCTTAGGGCTTGAAAACCTAGAGCTGTGCCTTTGGGGTTTATTTATAGGCGCAAATCGAAGAACAAGCCCACGCGTTATTAACTTTCCACTATTTTTTTTTTTCTTAATGACGTAACCTAATGTAACAATAGAACAGTTGATTATAAAGATTTAAGAGATATTTAATAAATTTATACTAGTTCTAGTACTATTTATTAATATATTGTTAACGATTTAAAAAAAATATTGAATATCTTTTGCATTTAATACAATACTTCCTTATTAAGTATTTTTTATTTTTATTTAATAAACTAATTTTGTTGAATATTAGTTAATTAAATATTAATAATTAGTACAAAAGAAAAAGAAAAATAAAAATAAAACTGGGAACCTACTTGGAGTGTTTGTTAAGTGAGTAATAATGACGGCCAATTGAGACTATTCCCATATATGCGAATATTCCTTTCTTTTTGCTTTCCGAGAAGGAAAACCGAAGTTCAGATTGAAAAAAAAAAAAAGGTAGTTTATTTATACTCGAAAAAAAATAAAAAATAAAAGTAGGAGCGTGGATACCCAATAAAGTTAGGATGGGTGGCCCATTCTGGTATAGCGATGAGCCACGCTTCGTGACCGAGAAGATTCTAAAAATTGGAGCGAATACTAGTCTACTGTTGAAGTGTGGAGTAATTAACATGAATACAATTGATTTTCAAAAAGTTTAAAGAGAAATTATATTAAAATGTGTGTTTTATTAAACAGTGTAAAAATTAATTTTTAACAGTGTAGTAAATCAGGTTGAAGATGTATATATTATTTGTATTTTCTACAAAAAATATTTTATAATTTTTTTTAATGCAAATGTCTCGTTATTTCATTTATAATAATAGAATCAATACAAGATGAAACAAAGTTAACCTAGCTAAACTCAAAAAGAAATGTAACAAAGTTAAGAACATGTCTACAAACATAAAATCTATACATATTTACCAGAAGACTTATGACTGACGACAGATTCTTTATTAAGATATGATCTTAAGCAACGTTCTTTTTCTTTTTGGTTTCCGTATACTGTTAAACAATATTCTGCTAGCTCCTTGGTTGGAAAAGGATTCATAAAATAAATATATAAAAAATGTGTAGTCCTGCTTAAAATTTGTTCAATATATTCTATATGACTTGCTTCACTTGCTACAAGCAGAAACCACAATACACAATATATTTGCACTACAATATATATAAAAAAAATACAATACGAATTTATTTTATACAAACAGGAACCACAATATATTTGCTTATAGAAAAAAGACAACGCGAATATCTAATTTAACACAGCCTTTTATTTTTATGATAACAAATATTATATTTCTTCTATTCACACTTTTCCTTTTTAATTTCAGTGAATGATGTCTGGGTCAATATGTTAATTGTTTTATTTTTCAGTTTGATGAAAGGAAATTCATAGGACTAAAAGACATAAAAATATCTGTTCAGCATAAATTTAAGTATTGTATTGAAAATCTTATGTTATATAACAATAACAAAATTAATGTGATCTAACGTAATTAGTTAATTCGTTAAGTATGACATGCATTGTTATAAATTCTCTAATACTTATATTCGATTTCAACGTATCAAAGAAATGCAAGAACCAAAAAAATAAGGAAAACTTAAGAGGATAGAAAAGCATTAGTGTTGAAAAATAAATTCATATAGATCTTTCCTCGTAATACTTTTAGTTGTATATTTACGCTTTTCTAAATTTTCAAATAAACTTCTAACACGTTACATTGTTGCACTTGTATAATGGATCGAATAACTCAATATATTTTAAATAATTGTAAATATTTTATTTCATTTATCAATGAATTCTTATATTTGAAGCTCGTTATTTATAAATTAGGACTAAAATATGCTTTTTTTGTCTCTATAAAATAATAAATGTTTGATTTTTATTCGTATAAATTTTTCAGTATGTTCTTTATTCTCCTAAAATTAAAATATGTTACTTATTGAATATAAGTATGAGTTACCCAAACCTAATGTTAGTTTGTTAAACTTTTCAACATCATATATTTGTACAATCAATTCAACAATTTCTCATTAAACTCAACATGATTAGAAGATGTTTTCTATATACGTTTTTAACAAAGTGCTAAATCGAATTTCTCAAGACAAACACAAGACAAAATTCAAACATAATCAATTAACATTTTCTGTCAAAATGAAAAATCAAGAAGCACAAATCAAAATTCAAACACAATCAAGCTTCTCAACAATATATGTCACCATCTTCGTCGATCTTGAACAAATTTGTTGATATCAAATCCCCTCTCACGATGCTTGGGACTGGTGGCACAAAGGTGCACGTGTGCATGAATCTAAGTCTCGCTGAGGTTAGGGTCACACGCGATGCGGAGTGGACAAAGGGTGGTTGTGCACAATTCTTTTGTGTGTCTCATAGTGGTCTTGGGTGTCATGATGATGGTGGTGGTCAGGGAGGTGGGGTGTTGTGCGCGACACACATCTGGTGCGAGAAAGGTCACACATAGAGGAGGATTACGGTGGGTGCGTGCATAGATCTAGGTCTTCAAGGTCGATAGTGTCCGCAACAGAGAGGGTAGAGGTAAGTGGCGGTGCGTGGTGGAAAAGTTGGTGAAGGAAAGTGATAGTGGTTTGGATGGATTACCGGAAGGGTTCTTTGATTGTTGGATAAATTTGAATTTGGATTTGGTGGGTGGGTGACAACGATTGTGAACGCAAGTTGTGGAGGGGTTGTCGTAGGAGTCATCGATTGGCTAATGGATTGAAGAGAGAGGGAGAGAGACTTAATCATCCATGGACTAGAGAGAGTTTTGGTTAGAGTTTTAACACGTATCAACGTCTAATTGGTTAATGAATTGTTTGTGCACAATTTAGTTTGAGTTAAAAAATAATATATTTTAATTTTACGAGGAAAAAAATATATCAAAATCTTTTTAAATAAATTTTGAATATTTTCATATTTGTTAGAACGAAAAAATATTTTAGTTTAAATTAATTCTATATATAGAATAAATAAAAAAATAAATTAAGTTCATTTTAATAACTTTTTTCACATTCAATCAGAATAAAATAGTGTAAGTATGTGCTTAGCATAACTATCTACATACATATCTTTAAAATCCTTCTAATTTTCTTCCTTCCCTTCTCTTCAATTTTCTTTCAACTAAAGTCTATAGGCATATCTTTCAATTAAATCTTAAAAAAAACAATTACTTGTTTTTAATTTTTATTAACTTTTAAAAATTAATCAATCATTTTTTAATATAATCTCTGTTATTACTAGCTGCGAGTGAGATCCACTGTTAAACACAATGATTATACTAAATCCAACAATCTTATATGATAATAATCAAATTAATCAGAACATTCAGGGGTTTGGCCTAACATTGCAAGTCTTTTCAGTGTAAGTACATCACCAACACGTCTTGACTTGACAAGGATAATATGGTATTAGTACTAAGTAAGATGCTTCTTTCTTCGTCTTTTCTAATCGTAATGTGGGTGATAACATATAATGTGTTTGAAAAGAAAGATAGAAATAATATTAAAGAAAACCGAAAAAGTGCCACGTTTGTAAAAAAAATTTCCCTGAATGCCACGCTTTGAAATCAATTTTCCAAACTGCCACGTGATCAAAATCGCTGGTCTCATAAGCGATTTACGTATACTTAGTTGGCGTTCTGTGATTGGCTAGGTAGAAAGCGCTGATAGGGAGTGAAGTTCGCTGGCACCAATAGCGGAAAATGTGCCACTGTGATTGCCTTGGCCCACTATAAACGGATTGTTACCCGTGACCCACTCCCTCCCTCCGTTCACAGCTCCCTCTTTCATGTTAGTTTATTTTTTTATTTTTTTGTAATTAAGTAATATGTATATTAATTTGTAAATATATTTTTTATTTATGTAGTTTTAGTTTGTTAAATATTAAAACTGTGATAGCTCACTTTTGTGATATTATTTGGTTATACTTTTTTAATACTTTTTATGTTTTAATTTTTTGTAATTTAGTATTTTATTATTTAAATTTTGAATATACTTATTCTCTATGTAGTTAAATAGTTTTTAAATAATATTTAGATTCAAGATTTAAAAATTAGGTTAGAGGATATGTAGTGTTAGTTTTATTTTTTTCACTACTATTTCTATTTGATTTTTTTTAATTTAGTATTATGTAATTTAAATTTTGAAAATATTGATTATTCATGTAGTTTTATTTTTTAATAATATTTAGACTCGAAATTTAAATTTTTAATAATATTTTAATTTTGAATATATTGATTTTCTATGTAGTTAAAAACCTAACACTATACTACGTATGAAGCTTTAAATTACACTAAGTATCCTCTAATCTAATTTTTAAATCTTGAATCTAAATATTATTTAAAAACTATTTAACTACATAGAGAATCAGTATATTCAAAATTTTAAATAATAAAATACTAAATTACAAAAAATTAAAACATAAAAAGTATTAAAAAAATATAACCAAATAATATCACAAAAGTGAAGTTTTAATATTTAATAAACTAAAACTACATAAATAAAAAATATATTTACAAATTAATATACATATTACTTAATTACAAAAAAATAAAAAATAAACTAACATGAAAGAGGGAGCTGTGAACGGAGGGAGGGAGTGCAGAAAATTGAAGGAATGGGTCACTGGTGACAATCCGTTTATAGTGGGCCAAGGCAATCACAGTGGCACATTTTTCACTGTTGGTGCCAGCGAATTTCACTCCCTGTCAGCGCTTCCTACCCAGCCAATCACAAAATGGCAACTAAGCATACGTAAATCGTTTATGAGACCAACGATTTTGATCATGTGACAGTTTGGAAAATTAATTTCAAAGCGTGGCATTTAGGGAAATTTTTTTTTACAAACGTGGCACTTTGACTGCTGTTCCAAGAAAAACTATATTTTTTTTAGTGACGTCTATTCTTTTTTTTTTTTTCTTTAATTCAATTCTTTTTATCTTCTAAATCAAATAAAATTTCATTACCCATTGTTAGGTGCCCTTTCAAGACAGCACCTCACGTGTTTTAGTTCAGGCTCATAAGTCATAATTACTAGGAATCCACATCCCAAAGACATGGTGATTAGGATAGATATATTTTTAATTAAATTAGATTCAATTGGTGACAATTTTTATATTGATTTTGATTATAAGAGTTATTATCATAAAAATCGATTTTAATTAGAGAATTATATTAATCACTAGAGTTTTTTTTATGAGTGTATTAACCACTAGAGTTAGTCTAGTGGTTTAAAAATTTAGACAATATATGTAAGATGTTTGGTTCAATTTTCATGATCAGTATTAAAAAATACAGAATAATATTAAATTATATAAGATAATGATCGACTGCATTTAAAATGTCTTTTCCAAAATGTATGCCAATATTTTAGAATATAAATAAAATATAAAATACGATTTAATTTACAAATGTTTGAAAAATAATTTAAATAAATAAAAGTAGTTTGTTGGATAAGAAGAGATAATGATATTTAGACACGTTGTTCTAATAAACATCACCTATTTGACTTTTTTTTCTTTTCTATCTCTTTTTTTCTATTATATTATATTTTCTATATATAAAACCTATCATTTTTCTTTTGTTTTCATCTTTCTAAATGAAGGTTTTATTTATTTTTATTTTAATGTGAACTCGTTTCACTAAATTGTGATTAAACGGACTGACTTAATGACTTAAAGGATTAAAGATTAAAAATAAACAAAATTATCAACATGGTATGATATGATTTATAGATAACTTTGTTTTTTAAGTATGTAGTTATATATTCGATTTTTGACTTGACTTGTGTTTATGAAAAATATCTATGGAGAAAAGTCAACCTTTTAAATGAATTTCAATATCTCATGGAATTAGTCATTGACTTTTGGTTGGAGAATATTTTGGTTCACACAAAAATAAAAATTCAGTAAAATATAAAAATTAATTAAAAAAGTAAGTGTTTAATGTGGGTCCTACGATGCTTAAAAAACATGTTATTAGTTTGGTATGGTTTTAGTTTAAAAATAATATAAATCAAACAAAAAAATAAGTGTAATGCGATTTGATTCGATTTAAATTAAATATGAAATCTGAATCAAATCAAATCAATATTTTGCATTTTGAATTAATTTGTTTTTTGTGATTTTAAAATTATGCTAATAAGTTTTAAAAAAATACTAAAAAGTTTATTATTAATTAGATTAAAGTTGAATAATAGCTAATTTAACAACATAAATGGACAACAAAATTTCAACAATAGAATTAGAGAATAGAATTAGAAAATAGAAAGTGTTTGTAGGCGCTGCGTCAAACAAAATGTTGTCATGTTTATAATATACCTATTGGTTAGATTCTATTTTTGAATCTCCAAATGCGAACAAACAAAATTGCGCAATTTGAGAAGAAAAAAACCAAACATAATCCAATGAATTTCTATTTTGAGCGGTTTGCGAATTTCTTTTTTGATATTCAAGTTTCACTTCAATTTAGTTCAATTTTAAACACCCTAATTTATGATATAAATTTATTAAGCAACAATGTTTATATAAATAACACCATGTCTTCTGTTGCAATGAGAAAAAAAAGTCAAATACATTGCTTGAAGTTAAGTACTTCTATTAGAAATACTCTCACCTACATAAATCATAACATGAGTCATAATTTACGCTCATTCGAACTGTGAGCCGAACAAAATTATGCGATTTGAGAAGAAAAAATCAAACATAATCCAATGAATTTCAATTTTGAGCAGTTTACAAATTTTTTTTGTTGATATTCAAGTTTCATTTCAATTTAGTTCAATTTTAAACACCCTTAATTTATGTATAAATTTATTAAACATCCATGTTTATATAAATAACATCATGTCTTTTGTTTCAATGAAAAAAAAAGTTAAATACATTGCTTGAAATTAAGCACTCCCATTTGAAATACTCTCACCTACATAAATCATAATATGAGTCACAATTTATGCTCATAACTCTGTTTTTTTGTTTAATAAATAAAATAAAGAAAAAAAATATTTTGACAACTTTCGTTCCCTCTCATCAGGTGCTGACCCCAATGGATAAATATACTTTGGACAGCTAAAATGTTATCTCAAATCTAATGAAAGAGAGAAAATATATATAATAAATAATAGATTAAAAGAGAAATAAAAATAAAAATATTATAAAGTGTCTAAATATCATTCTTCAAGACAATAACACTGCGATCTTCCTATTGAAAGGACACTGTCACACCATGTCATGTGGCTACTTCCCTCATCGGAAGACCAAGGTTGTTATGTTGCTGTCGCAATATGTTCTCCTTTCTTATCCAATAACATTATCCCAAAACTTTTAGCTTTTTATCCCATAATTATTTTTTAAATAAGGGGAGTGACGAGGCTAATAGTATGGTCCACCGTTTTATTGAGGATTTGCTTTATATATGTCTAATATAATACGTACAATATAATGAAAGATATTTGTTCACGACTATAGCTTTCTGGATTTTGTTTTGTATCCGTAAACAGGTGATAACGATTCAGTATAAGCTCTTGCATCTAATTTTCTTTAGAAGTTAGACATGACACGGACCAGGAATACTTATTTGTAATAATTTATTTACTTTTTTATTGTGTTTGGCTACACATTTATATGTCTCAAATGTTGATTTGCAGTATTCAATGTGCTTATCTATTTCTCAAGTTGTTCGGTTTTATATTTACATCTGACTTCTAACCGGAATTAAACTCCAAAATTGATTCTATGTTACAGCGTTGCTTGAGTTGATTGTATCAAGTTATAAATATGAATTTAATATTAATTTTACTATAAACTTACTTACATTTATAAAAATAATTTGCTTTACTTTTTATTTACTGATAACTAAAATTAATTTGACAAATAATATCATCTAAAATAAGTTGGCACACATAAAGCGGATATTTAATTTAAAATTTACAAATATATCACAAGTCTTATGTCTCTCAAACTAAATTTTAAGATAAAATTTTACTCTCAAACATATTTTTGAGGAATAATATATCAAACATAATTTTAAACTGATTTTACTCCCTCAAATGTATTTTTAGAATCCTCTCATTGGAAATCCAAACCACACCAAGTTCATGTTTAGATTAATGTTTGTAAACTTAAATTTTTGGGTCAAACTTAAATTTGTAAAAGTATCGAAAGTCTTATTTCTCCAAAATTAAGTTTACAGATAAAATTTTACTCTTAAACATATTTTTGAGGGATAACTAAACATGATGTCAAACTGATTTTACTTTCAAACATATTTTTGGATATTTCCACTTGAAATCCAAACATCTCAAGTCATTGCCAAATAAATTTCTTGTCATTTTATGTTCAAATGTTTTAGGTTAAATTAATTTTTTTATCCTTTAATTTATTATTTAGATTTAATTTAGTCCTGTTATTTTTAAAATTGATTCAATTTAATCTTCTAATATTTTCATTTAATTTTATTCTCTAATTTTTAAAATAGATTTACTTTTTTTGAAAAATGTGTATTTTGTAATAATTTAAAACCACTTAATAACAATTTTAAAATGTCACAAGTATAATTTCTTACCATTTAGACTTAACAACCAAATTAAATCAATTTAAAAAATTAGATAATCAAATTGAATAAAAAAAATTAAATAATTAAATTAAATCTAAAAAATAAACTAGAAAACTAAAAGGATTAATTTAACCAATATTTTATAAGAAAAAGACATTCTTGTCTTACCTGTCATTTGTTTACACTAAGATAAGATAAGATTAGTACTATTTAGAGAAAAGTAATGATATATAGCTGCTCTCGTGTTTGGATTTTCTAATTCAAGACGCAAATCAAACTCAACTCTTCTAATCTGCATTATTTTGGTTTTGAATTTGGATATTTAATCTTATCCTCTCGTGTGCTTTAGTCAAAGCTCAAGATATCACCTGTCAATGCTTTTGAGTAGGATTTTTTTTTATTTTTTTTATTTGTCACAGTATACATGCAAAATTTGGTCAAAATATCATTTAGAGTGTGTTTGTATGAAGTATTTTAAAATTTTAGTGAATTTAAAATATAAGGAAATTAAAATTTTTGAATTTTTAGAATTTTTTGTTTGAATAAACTAACTTAAATTCCTTCATCGACGTGTTCTTCACCAATTCCAATTTCCTTGTCCATCTTTATGAAATAGGAACACATCACCGAGCACCAATCCATCCCTTTGTCTGCTGAGGTCTCCCTCACTACTTCCTCCACCAACAACAAGTCTAACCTGTCACGACAAGCGTTGGCCACCAAGGTT
This sequence comes from Glycine tomentella, assembly GCA_007407185.1. NCBI lineage: Eukaryota > Viridiplantae > Streptophyta > Magnoliopsida > Fabales > Fabaceae > Glycine > Glycine tomentella. Next base: position 57,522 of record PYAF01003172.1, on the reverse strand, counting down.
TCTCCGTGACCATCGTAAACCGTGAAGAAATAGTAATTGCCACAATGTTGTTCCGTCGCCACCAAACTCAGAACCACCTTCACCGCATTCCTCCATCACGTGTTGCCGCCCAATCATAGATATGAAACCGTGTGATGCGGCGACGACCTTGGTGCAGTAGTTGTCATCTGTCGTGGTGGGAACCACAAGGAGTACGGTGCGAGAGTGTGAGTGCGAGTGCGAGGTTTACGAGGAAGAGGTTGCAGTGCAGTGCGAGGTTGCAAGTAAGAGGTTGAGGTCTATAAAGAAGAGAATTTCAATTTCTCACCTTTTAGAAGGAAATTAAAATTTCATATTTTGAATTGTTTAAAATTTTATTTTAAAATTCCAAAAATTTAAATTCTTTGTATAAAAACATCCAAACAATGAATTTTCGATTAAAGAATTTTTGGTTGTGACAACAAAAAGAAAAAAATGGATCATTATATAGATGAATTTCCCAATAAATTGTAACAATACATTCTGAAGATTGGTGATGTCACATCAGATGGAAGTTGTGGTTACGGGACAATTGCACCTTTACTAGGCCAGGTGAGGAGTTTTGGTCTCTCGTTTGTCAAGATTTGATTCGGGTACTTCAAACATGGAACTCTCTCTATATTCAATTTGGCTTAGAAGAAAGATTGTTGGAATTAATAACCTTTTGTATGTTGAACATGGCCCAGTACCAGAAGCAAAATGGATGACCGTTCCTGACATGAGTCATGTCATTGTTAGTCAGTATAATGTTGTATTGGTCCACTAATCTAGGCTGCAAAGTTGAAGCTTTCCTTCACTTAGGATTTTTGCACTAGCTGTGTCCCACTTCATTTTAATTAGATTTTTCAATGGAAATCACTTTGTACAGGATATATTAGCCACTAAAGATAACATTTACTTTTTTAAGCTACTATGGATTTATTCGCTAACTCCGTCTTTTGTATGATAATGTAGTTTTTTTAAAGGACAATTGTCCCTTACCTCGTATCGTACCACAATGGAAAATATAATACACACCTGAAACTCGTTCATGGCAACAACCTTACATGAAACACATGCAAGCTTTCAACTCAATACAATTTCATTCAGCTAGAAGATCTCAATATGTAGTTGACATTTCTACATATTGAAATAATTTTAAATGTTGATTGTGTACCCAATTAATTTTACAGATGCGTATCTCAATACATAGTAGACATTTATATGAAATTTGATTTAATACATAAGTTATTACTATCTGCTGAACTATTGAAAAATGTACAACGGAAGTATGATTCTCATACTTTCTTTGTACATGCTTAATTGACCCCTAAATGCCCAACAAAATTGTGGTTCTGTAGTGCACTTTTCCACACACTTAGTAACACAACGGAATTACAATTTTGTTGCACTAATGGGGTGTGAAAAAAATGTACAACGAAATCACAGTTATGTTGCACATTTTTCGCATCCCCATTAATGCAATGAAATCGCTAATTCCATTGTGTTACTGGGGAATGGTGTTCTTCAAATTTTTGAATGGTGGTAGAGACCAATAACAAATGGGTTGGGGCCAATAGCAAAAGAAAAAATTATATGGACTGAGAGAGAGATAGGTAGTAAGAAACAAAGGGTTAACTAAGTTTTTAGTCCCTAAACTTTTTCAAAATTTGGATTTTTAGTCTCTAAACTTTTGTTTGACTTGTCAAGGTCTCTAAAATTTTTTCCCATTAATTTTTTTAGTCCTTAACTTTTATTTGATTGATCTATGTCTCTTAACTTTTTTCCATTTAGGTTTTAGTCCCTAAACTTTTGAAAATTTCAACTTTTAGTCCCCAAAATCTCATTAAACAAATAAAAATAATGGATTCAAACTTTTGTTCAGGGACTAAAAACTGAAATTTCTAAATGTTTAAACAAAAGTTTAAGGACTAAAAACGTTAATGGAAAAAAGTTTAGGCACTCAAAACTTAGTTAACTCAATGTTAAAAGCGAGACGAAATAAAACAAAAAATGTAAAAATTAAATAGACTTAAAGTGTAAAGATTTTTATTTACTATGGCATCTAATAACAAACCATCTGAAGATATTTGAGGAACCTGATAAGACCAGTAACAAGTTTTGTTGAGATCTCTTTAACCAATGAAGGAGACCTCTTTTATGTTGGAATATGTTTCCAAATACATCCTTGTTTCAAGCTTTTGGGATTCTATTTCAAATAAAGGAGATTTTGATTCCATAAGGTCATTGGACCAAGATGATGAAAGAACATTGGAGAAAGAATCATGGGTTGGCCAAGCAATAAGGAACCTGAAAAGCCTTCTCCTTTTGTTTAGGGCAATTTTTCTAGTAAGTTTTAATAGCAAGGGACAATGATCAGATTTATAAAGAGGCAAATGAATAATTGTAGCCTATGGAAAAAATAACCTCCAATCTATATCAATCAACATCCTATCAAGCCTTTGAAATAACCTTCCTCTTTGCCACAGATATGGGGTATCCAAGAATTCATCATCAATCAAGTGACAATGAAAAAAAGGTTTAAAATACTTTACCACTTTAACCAAATCGAGATCAATCCCTCTAATGATGATGGTCATAAAGACATAAGTTAAAGTGACCTAATAATCTACTATGCTTCGCCCCTCTACAACAATATGAATGAGACCGAACACCTAGCAACGATACTTGCGAATAACAATTTCTATTTGTGTCATATTGCTTTAGCTCACTAATGATCTCTTGTCACTTCCACTTGTGATGTTGGTTTTATTGGTCTCCAAAACTGTAGTTGATAGCTTCAACAAGGGTGTTGTAAAGATAAATATCACAAGAAGGGAGTTGAATTGTGATTTTAAAAACTTCAAAGCCTTTTTATGTGAAAAACAAAGTTATCGTCAGAATATAACTTTGTAAAATAGATAACAAATTTTTGCAAAACATGTTTAGACAATAGAAATAGATTTAGCAGAACGAAATGTGTCTTCAAAACAAAATCAAATTCAAACCCTAATTCAGTTTAAATTAAGAGAGAGAAAGAGTAAGGAAATAAATAGACACAAAGAGTTATAATGGTTCGTCTCAACTAGCGAGACTACATTAGCTCTTGTTAAACCACCAAGTTCCACTGACTTCACAAAGTTACAAGTATTATGTCATTGTCACTTCTCTCTACAACTCAAGTTCTACACCAAACTTGAAACAACCAATTATTCTTTGTCCTACCAAGTCATTACTAGCTTTAAACAAATCAAAAGATTTGTGATTTGTTTGCATACTGACTAACTCTTAATTGTCTTACAAACATTAGTCTTTTCTCTCAAAGTATTCAAGGTGTTTTGAGAGTTTTTCAAACTTTACAATAATGTACATATAACTTTTTACAAAAAGAATTTGAATGCTAACGTGTAGGTTCATAACCAATGTCTTCAAAGCTTTTGGCATTTATAGACCCTCATCTTCAAGTGTCTATTATCTCTAAACAGATATAATTCTTCTCTTGAGCTTTCGTTTGATGTGTTATGGTCATTGGAACATTCAATGTTTGCATTAAATGCAAGTACTTCTTTATGTTGGAAAACCACTATGGTTGGCCCTCGTGTTGAGTACTACAACATAAATCACTTCCTTTAAGTCAGAGCAAGTTTGGCACAATATAACTCATCTGTTGATGTCATTTGACAATTATTAGAACTTGAACTTCATTTATTCTTCATAGGATTCGACAAATCCTAAGAGAATGTCTTGTGAGACAATTTCTGCACAACGTATTTTAGACATAGAATATTAAATGAAGTCTTTAATATTATATTTAATGATTTATCATATCATGACTTAAGCTTACTCTTGTCTGAAAACTCAAACACAGGATTATGTAGTTTGATAACACATAAGACACAATTTTTAACCATGAATCGTCTTAAGACACAATGTCTTTTAACTTAATAAGTGTCTATGTCCAAATACTTAAGATCAAAAGACTTCCTAATTTGGAGGCTCATGCAGAAACTTACACGAGGAATTTAGTTACATGTGATGTTGTTTCTGGTTCATTAATAAGCTTTTCTAGCATTGAAAAAGGTAGGGAATATATTGCATTCTTTGAGTGCTACAACCCATAATAAGTTTCGTATCATTGATGAACCACCTTTCATAGATGAACCAAAATTATGTGGGCTTGTAGTATTAGGTCTCATTTACTAGTGTTACTAAAGGAAAATATTTTTTCAAGAGACGGTGATTTCATAGATCAAAGTATTTTCCAAAGAATTTATACTTCAGATTTTGGAAAGGCATGATTAGGAAAGGTGACCACGCTAGAGGGTCTTGATATTGAAGAGTAAGAGATGGATATGTGTGTTGATCTCCATCCCATAACCAATGCATCCCCTCAGGCCAAAGTTGCTATTCTTTTTTTGCCAGCATGAACTCAGGCATGTGTGTTGTTCCAATTAGTCAAGGGATATGATATTTTTTCTTTTCCCTCCCAAAATACGTTATTATATACCCTTCACTTGAATATGTCATTTGCATTCCTTGACATGCAAACATTTCGTTTTTCATCTCTTTCTGTACATTTTATTTGAAGATTCCAAAATGAATAAACCATCGATTTTGTCATTGAAGTATGACCCTTTCTCATAAATTGTCCCAAATGTAATAAAGTATTTAACTAATCCCCGTAGTATGAATATTCATCACTTTGATCCTTAAGTTTATGTATCTGAGTAAAGTTTAGGGACCAATTTGAATTTTTTTTTTTTTTAATGTTTGGAGGATTACTTGCCATGACATTTAATAATTGTGGTACTACTTGAGTAATTATATTTTATTTTTATATTAGGGACCATTCAAAAGAAAGGGTAATAGTTTGAGGACAAAATTAACGATTTACTCATTCCAAAATAGATTCAAGGGACATTTAGAAAAACTTATTTGAATTTATAAAAGTGATTTCTTGTAAGCTCTTATTATCTTATTTCAATAAGTATCTTGAAAAAACTTATTTAAATTAGCTCTTTTTAGCTTGTTTCAATAAGCTTCACCATCGAGCTTATGAATAAACTCTCATTTAATAAGAGTTTTATTGAAATGCATCCCTAATAGTATTCTTTTGCTTCACCTTATGCAAAATATGTTGATAATCCCTACATACTGCATAAACATCCAGTTGTTGGGATACTAACATGTCATGATTTTATCCAGAGCATGTTTTGGGACTTTACCCTGATATCAAGCCTCACAAACGACAACGAGGGATCTCAGTGAAAAATATTCTTTCTTCAGTGTTAAAGTGCTGCATTAATTAGTTGATCAAAATTTTAATGTACAATACAATGCAGTAATTATTCACAAAACATTTGAAGCATAAATGCTGGATAAGATGTGGCTGCTGCATAGTTTTGATGCATGATTTAGCAACTGTGTCCATATACAGATTGTTAATTTATTTAGATAGACCCTTTGAAACAAAGTTCCAGTAATTACACATTTAAAAATACTTTGTTTAATATTACCTAAACAAGATTCATTATATCAAACATATCTTTGAGCAAAAAAATATCCACATAAAAACATTGTATAAACTCATTTTTTTAAAAAATACTTAAGTTTTTAAGATACTTTTAATTCAAACTTAAGATCATGAACTTTAATCCAAACATCCACTAGGAATTCTAACATCCTACTAAGGTGAAAGAGAAATTCCAAAATGCAATGACTATTTCGATTTCATGTAAGCTTGTTGACATATTTTCATTTGTAATTTTTAAATTCCTAAAATTTCAGTTTGAGGGGCGGCAAACAAACAAAAAAAAAAAAACCCTCCCTTCCAAAATTTGCGTCCCTCCCGCCAAAGAAAATGGTCCAATCTTATATAGGTGAGTGGAGGTAACCCTAAATTCAAAATATGCCCCTGCAACCCAAATCCTCTGAGATCCTAAACTAAACTTCTGTGCTAAGTGCTAACCCTAATTCCTTATGGCAGATGGAGCGGTAGCAAGAGGGAGGTGACAGACGCTTTCCGGAGACGCAAATTGAACAGTAGCCGCAAAGCCCGGAAAACGCCGCGAAGGTAGCGCGACAACTGCGACTGCCTCTATCTTTTTATTTCCGTTTCTTTCGACTCGCAGGGGATTGTCGATCTCACGATTGACCGAGCGCGGAAGATCGTGGAAGACATGGGTTCAGCTTCTCTTCTAAATCCTTCTCAACCAGGTTATAATAACATTAACATTATTAAATCTTTTAGGATGTTAGTAATGCATGCATTGTGATGAAGGGCAAATGGATTTTAAATCTCTATGTGATTCTTTTTTCTTTTTTTAACACGAGAAGCAAAGATAGACCAAAAGGATGGAAAATAGTTTGGAAATAAATTTGATGCTTGCATAGATAAGTATCATCTTTTATGTACCTGCTCTTGTGTGATCATGTATGAAAGTTCTATGCCCATTTTGTCCTTCTATATTTTACAGGCATAGTGGATGATTATGATGCTTATAAGTTACTTAGCAGTTATTTCTGCCTCAAGCATGTCCCAATTGTCATTAGTTGTGTCCCCTATACCTGCATTACTGCTTACCTTATTTTTCTTGACAAAATTTTGAATGTATGTCTTTTTCTTTTGGCTAAATAGGCGTTAAGAAGAAAGGCAAGAGCAAACAGAAATTGGTCGTTTCCAAAACTGAAGAGGAAGTTGTGTTTAAAGATAAACAAAAGAAACGGAGTTTGTTGGAGAGTAGTGAGCAGACTGCTGCTACGCGTAAAATGCCAAAACGTGCTGCGGCATGTAAAAATTTGAAGGAGAAATCCTTTTTGATATCTGAGAAGTCCTGTCTCATTGAAACAGAGAAGGATCAGATTGTAGAAGAAGAAAGTCTGGCTGTCCGCATGACAGCTGGATGCGATGATGGTCGTCCAAATAGGCGCATTACAGAGTTTATCCTTCATGATGAAACTGGTAAAGCCCAGCCACTTGAGGTGCTGGAGGTTGATGATTTGTTTATCACTGGACTTGTATTGCCGCTTGAAGCCAGCTCTGGCAAGAAAAAAGAGAAAGGTGTTAAGTGTGAAGGCTTTGGTCGAATTGAATCATGGGATATATCTGGTTATGAAGATGGCTCTCCAGTGATATGGCTTTCTACTGAAGTTGCTGATTATGATTGCCAGAAACCTGCTGCTAGTTACAAAAAAGTTTATGATCTTTTCCTTGAAAAGGCCCGTGCATGTGTAGAAGTATACAAGAAACTTGCAAAGTCCACTGGTGGTGACCCTGACATAAGTCTTGATGAGTTACTTGCGGGCATGGTGCGGTCTATGAGTGCTAGCAAATGCTTTTCTGGAACTGCATCTATAAAGGATTTTGTGATTTCACAGGGTGAGTTCATTTATAAGCAACTTGTTGGTTTGGATATGACATCCAAGGCAAATGACAGGATGTTTGCAGATATTCCTGCTCTTATTGCTCTTAGAGATGAGAGTAAGAAACAAGTACATGCACAAGTAATGCCCTCAAATGGGAGTTTAAGGATTGATTCAGGAGTTGGAGATGCAGAAAACAAGAATCAGATGGATTCAGTAGCTTATGTAAATGAGGAAGATGAGGATGCAAAGCTGGCACGGCTGTTGCAGGAAGAAGAGTATTGGCAATCTATGAGGCAGAAGAAAAACTCCAGATCAGCCTCTGCATTGAACAAATACTATATCAAAATTAATGAAGATGAGATTGCCAATGATTATCCTCTACCTGCTTATTATAAAACCTCCCTTCAAGAAACAGACGAGTTTATAGTTTTTGATAATGACTATGACATATATGACACTCAAGATCTCCCTCGAAGCATGCTGCATAATTGGTCTTTATACAACTCAGATGCAAGATTGGTTTCCTTGGAACTTCTGCCTATGAAACCTTGTTCAGATATCGATGTTGCAATCTTTGGATCAGGTATAATGACTTCAGATGATGGAAGTGGGTTTCATCTTGATACTGAGGCTGGCAAATCTTCTTCCGTTGGTTCTGGAGCACAGCTTGCTGATGGAATGCCAATTTATCTGAGTGCCATAAAAGAATGGATGATTGAATTTGGATCATCTATGATTTTCATATCCATCCGAACTGATTTGGCCTGGTATGATGCCTCTTGTCTAAAGTAAATGCTATTTTATATATATATTTCAAATTTCAAATGCTATAGAATTAGAAATATCCATTTGATTACGTGGGTATCAAACTCTCAAATGTCAATATAAGCTATTTGTAACCAAATTGTTGCAAGAAAATGGGGTTAACTGCTATGAATGAATTTGTCATATCACATGAATGAAACATCTGTATATAAATTTGTAAATTCATCTTAGAATAGTTTGGTTCTAAATGTCAGAAAGTGAAAACTAGGCTCATTCATACTTCATTCCTTTCAGGTATAGACTTGGCAGACCAGCAAAGCAGTATGCTCCTTGGTATGACACAGTATTGAAAACTGCAAGGCTTGCTATAAGCATTATCACCTTGCTGAAGGAACAGAGCCGAGTATCACGACTTTCCTTTGGAGATGTCATCAGGAAAGTATCTGAGTTTGATGAGAAAGATGGTTCTTACATTTCTTCTGATCCATCGACTGTTGAGAGATATGTTGTTGTCCATGGACAGATAATTCTGCAACTGTTTACAGAATTTCCTGATGATACGATCAGAAAGTCTGCATTTGTGACGGGTCTTACAAACAAAATGGAAGAGCGCCACCATACCAAATGGTTGGTGAAGAAGAAGAAAGTTGTGCCAAGGAGTGAACCAAATTTAAATCCTAGAGCAGCAGTGGGTCCTGTTGTATCCAAGAGGAAAGCTATGCAAGCTACAACGACAAGGCTGATCAATAGAATATGGGGAGAGTATTACTCAAACCACTTGCCAGAGGATGCAAAAGAGGGAATTGCTAGTGAGTTAAAGGATGAGGATGAAGTGGAGGAACAAGAAGAAAATGAAGATGATGACAATGAGGAGGAGACAATACTTTTGGAGGGAACCCCAAAGGCACATTCAGCTTCAAAACAAACCAAAATATTTTCTGCTGAAACAGAAATAAGATGGGAAGGGGAACCTGAAGGGAAAACTAGTTCTGGATATCCTGTTTATAAACAGGCAATTATTCGTGGGGAAGTTATTTCTGTAGGAAGATCTGTGTTGGTGGAAGTTGATGAAACAGATGAATTTCCAGACATATATTATGTTGAATATATGTTTGAATCAAAGATTGGAAGAAAAATGTTCCATGGTAGGATGATGCAGCATGGTTGTCATTCTGTTCTTGGCAATGCTGCTAATGAGAGAGAGGTGTTTTTGACTAATGAGTGCAGGGATTTGGGACTGCATGATGTCAAGCAGACAGTTGTTGTAAATATTCAAAATAGGCCTTGGGGACATCAACATCGAAAGGATAATATCATTGCAGATAGAGTTGACAGGGCTCAAGCAGAAGAAAGGAAGAAGAAAGGACTACCTACTGAATATTACTGTAAAAGCCTGTACTGGCCTGAAAGAGGTGCTTTCTTTAGCCTTCCACTTGATACTTTGGGTCTAGGGTCTGGTGTTTGCCCATCTTGCAAAATACAGGATGCTGAAAAGGAGAAGGATGTTTTCAAAGTAAATTCCTCCAAGTCTGGTTTCCTATTGAAAGGAACTGAGTATTCTCTTAATGATTATATTTATGTAAGTCCCTTCGAATTTGAGGAAATGATAGAGCAAGGAACTCATAAGAGTGGGAGGAATGTGGGGTTGAAAGCTTATGTTGTGTGCCAAGTGCTTGAGATTGTTGTCAACAAGGAAATTAAACAAGCTGAAATAAAGTCTACACAAGTCAAAATCAGGAGGTTCTTCCGACCAGAAGATGTATCAAGTGAGAAGGCATACTGTTCTGATATACAAGAGGTATAAGCTACTTAAAAGTTAATACTTGAACTTGAATCAACCTATGCACACATGCTCATACGAGGTATCACAAATGATTTTACTGAAAGAGCAAGTAACACTGGCTACAGCTTTTGTACCAGTCTTAGATAGCATGATTGTGTGGATTTTATAATATTATTTTTCCTAAGTCATTGGTGCTTGATCTGACTGATAAGTGAGCTGCTATTTGTGCATATTGCTCTTATAATTTGAGTATTGGTTCTACTTTGTTTATCTTGTATATAAATTTTATACTGACTTGTATTTCATAATTTGTATTTTAGGTGTATTACAGTGATGAAACACATATAATCTCTGTAGAATCCATAGAAGGGAAATGTCAAGTCAGAAAAAAGAATGATATTCCCGAATGCAGTGCCCTTGGCAGAATGTTCCAAAATGTTTTTTTCTGCGAGCTCTTGTATGATCCTGCCACTGGGTCACTGAAGAAGGTATTGTGTATTTGGCCCCGTTATGTGTAATGTGCTTGTTAATCCAGCAGATAAATCTGCAAAAGTATTGGAATTTTATGGTTTATAGAATTTTCTGTTTTTCATTTTAAATGAGTATGGCCTATTTGGACTCATGTTATTGAACTCATTGTATGGATAAGTTCAATAACTGTATGCTGTGTTCTGTTCCCATTTTCATTTAATTACTGTCCACAACCTTTCTGTAGTTCTGAGTAAAAATGATTGCTTTGTGGAGTGTTGCTGTGTGATTAGAATCTATCTAAAGCTTGATCTTGTTGCCTGGTTTCACACAATATATTTCGGTAAAAAAAAATATTCAGGAGATTAAATTTATGTTATTAGAAAGTGTCACATTGTAGCAACTGAGGTTTTTTACCTGTACTAAAGATCAACTCAAACAGTTGCCGTAATGACATTGTTCACTGGTATTATGAAAAACTCTATCTTGTTAGTAGATCAATACTCAATTCAATCCAATTTAAAATCATTGTAAATAATATCCTATCTTTCATTATTTTTGTAATAATTAAACTCAAATTAAGTATTTTAGTTTAGCTTAAGATAACAGACCATCAATTCAACAACAGGTGGAAGTACAAGGTATGGTTTTTCAATAATTAACCATTTTCTTTTTCATTTGCTTGACAGTTGCCGGCTCATGTAAAAGTAAAATATTCAAGTGGACAAACATCTGATGCTGCAGCTAGAAAGAGGAAAGGAAAATGTATAGAGGGAGATGATGTTTCAGAGTCCCCAAAGGAAGGAAAAACATTAAATGAAAAACGTTTAGCAACCTTGGACATTTTTGCAGGTTGTGGTGGCTTATCAGAGGGGTTGCAGCAATCAGGTAATCTTAGCTACATAATTATTAGCAAGAAAGCCAACTATATCTGCTACCAATGCATAATATCACTTTTATTGCTAAAATGCTTCAGGAGTTTCATCAACTAAATGGGCTATTGAGTATGAAGAACCAGCTGGGGATGCATTTAAAGCTAATCATCCTGAGGCATTGGTGTTTATTAACAATTGCAATGTTATTCTTAGGTAAACAATCTCATTTAGAAACATATTCCAGGCCCTAAGGTTGAAAGGAGTGGAACCTATTTAAATTATTCTTGTTATGTAGGGCTGTAATGGAGAAGTGTGGGGACACAGATGATTGTATCTCAACATCTGAGGCTGCAGAATTGGCTGCAAAGCTTGATGAGAAGCAAATAAGTAGTTTACCCATGCCTGGACAAGTTGATTTCATTAATGGTGGTCCTCCATGCCAGGTCTCTCTAGCTGTTGGCTTTGTATTTATTGTGCTGATGAATATACTATAGGGTAATTGTTTAACACTTGTTTTGCTTTCAGGGTTTCTCTGGGATGAATAGGTTTAACCAGAGCAGTTGGAGTAAAGTCCAGTGTGAGATGATATTGGCATTCTTATCCTTTGCCGATTATTTCCGGCCAAGGTATTTCTTGTTGGAGAATGTGAGGAACTTTGTGTCTTTCAATAAAGGACAGACATTCCGTTTAACTTTGGCTTCACTTCTTGAGATGGGTTATCAGGTAAGATTATGTTACTGTGTCTTTCTTCCTGAGTAATTGCACTTAGAATTGATGAATAGTATAGAACCTCAAGGAAGGAACTAATGAATGCTGATTTGCGTGTCTAAAAGGTGAGGTTTGGTATCCTTGAGGCTGGAGCATATGGGGTTTCCCAGTCAAGAAAAAGGGCATTCATATGGGCAGCCTCTCCTGAGGATGTGCTTCCTGAATGGCCAGAACCAATGCATGTCTTTTCGGCCCCCGAGTTGAAGATTACATTATCAGAAAATGTCCAGTATGCTGCTGTTCGCAGTACTACAAATGGTGCTCCATTACGTGCAATAACTGTACGAGATACTATTGGTGATCTCCCAGCTGTTGGCAATGGAGCCTCAAAAGGAAACATGGAGGTATGTAAAATATAGGAAAGATATGTCTTATATTCTTCCATAATGAGTTTTCTCTACACACTAATTAACTGGGTTTTATGTTGTATAGTATCAAAATGATCCAGTCTCATGGTTTCAAAAGAAGATTCGAGGTGATATGGTTGTCTTGACTGATCATATATCAAAGGAGATGAACGAATTGAACTTGATTCGATGCCAGAAAATTCCTAAGAGACCAGGCGCTGATTGGCGTGACCTTCCAGAAGAAAAGGTGAAGTTAAATATTTGTGAGTTTTAGCATAGCATTTTTTGTGATCTATCTAATATGTGAAATCTAATGAAGTGCAGATAAAATTGTCTACTGGACAAGTTGTTGATTTGATACCATGGTGCTTGCCAAACACGGCTAAGCGGCACAATCAATGGAAGGGACTGTTTGGCAGGTTGGATTGGCAAGGGAATTTCCCAACTTCCATTACTGACCCTCAGCCAATGGGGAAGGTTGGAATGTGCTTCCACCCTGACCAAGATAGGATTCTTACTGTTCGTGAATGTGCTCGGTCTCAAGTATGTCCATAACTCTAGTTGTCACCCCAAATGCTTTGATAAGAAATGAAATCCTAACAAGTTGGAATTTCTAATATTTGTGAACTATTATGGATAATTTTGATCATGTTACCTTAATAGAGATGTCCTAGAAATTAGTTTCTATGATTAAGCAGTGAGCATAATAATGTTTAATAAGTAAATAGAAAACTATAGTCCTTATGATCTCTGCCTAAAAAATAGGAATATATCATATAATTTGGTATAATTTTTTATACCTGAGCATATTTTATATCTTTATGAATGCAGGGCTTCCCAGATAGCTATCAATTTGCTGGCAATATCATACACAAGCACCGGCAGATTGGTAATGCTGTGCCTCCTCCTCTGGCATCTGCATTGGGGAGAAAGCTCAAGGAAGCAGTGGACAGTAAAAGCTCCACTTAGAAGATGGGGCTTCTACATTTTTTGAAAGATCATGCTCATTGTATTCATAATAGTCACCAAGATATTGCAAATCATCATTCAGGGTTCCAGAAACTAGAAACCGTTGTATATAGTGATATCCATTGATCATTTGTTGAGGCTAATTCCTTGTTTAACTTTCCTCAACCAAGGAATTGTATGGATGACGTTATGATGTTCATTTTCTATCAACTAGGACTTTCTTGATTAGATGATAGATGATATTTTGGCTGTTTATGAAAGAAATGGCTGGGAATTTAGAATTACTTCCCAATGTATATAATTTACAATTGAGACCAATTTTATCATTTTTTTAAACTTGTTATGAATATTTGTTGTTGCAAGTATTTGGCTAAGAACTAAAAAAGAGTAATACCTTCTCATATCTGTTGATGTTTTAGCTTTGATTTTTTTCTCTCAAAACAATGATGTTTTAGACTTTCAAAGTCTATTAATGTGTTTTCTCTCAAATATATTCTTATTTAATTCTCATTACTAATGATGTAAGTATCAAAGATAAAATTTTAAAGGACATTTTAGTCCAAGTATAAACATTTTTAGTTCCATTAAATGTTTCTTAATTTATGTGTAATAATCTTAAACATCAAAAGATATGAGAAGATAGTATTTGACTAATAAACTTGCATAATATTTGAGCATGAGGTATCAACTATTTAGTGAACTAATTTATCTCAGTGACTTTTTACAAGTTAGTATAACTTTTTTTTAGACTTTGGTTATAGTGTCTAAACTTATTATTTTCTTTTCCATTTTAAAATATTAATTTCATTAAATATTTCTAATACTATCTTGTATGATATAAGCTTTTCTAAATACTAATTTTAAAATAGTTGTTTTCAATTCATTTGTAACTTATTAAATTATTTTTGCCAAACAAACCCTAAACTTGATCAAATTCATGATATAAGCTTTTCTCATAAACTAAAAATAATTTGTATGATTTTTTTAAAGGGAGTTGATATTCTCATTATCATTTTTGCTATTCTCACTATCACTTTTTGAAAAGTAGTGATAATAGACAAAAGTGTCCCCACATTTTCTTTGCCCCTTCTTCCCTCTTCCCCATTCTTCTAACACCTTTTCCCCTTCCCCTTGCATTTTTTTCTCATTTTTTTATACACAACAGAAGTTCGATTTCATTGTGTTCTAAGTTGAAAATCACAATAGAATCATACTTTGTTGTGTTTTTTGGAAAAGACCACAACAGAAATACAATTCCATTGTGATTTTCAACCCAAAACACAATGAATTACAATTCCATTGTGTTATTTTTTGGTTTTGAAAAACAATTATTATTAGATGAATAACACAACAAAATCGTATGTCGCTTGTGTTGATTAACAAAATCATGATTCCGTTATATTATTTGAAGGTGGAATCAAATAATAAAACGAAATCATGATTTCATTGTTTTATTGGAGTTAATAAAAAATTGCACAACAAAATCGTCTTTTCATTATGCAATTGGGGGTAAAAAAAATACACACCAAAAACAATTTCATTATACACTTGTATAACAGAAACATATTTTTATTTTTTTATTGTGTATTTTGTATCCCCAGTTGCAGAGAAACAAAATACGATTCTGTGACGCAAATTTTCAGGGGAAATTTTGGAATATGCATAAAATGCACCCATGTGAATAGTGACATTAGCATTACTTTTTTCAATGATATAATCAAAGTCATTCTCGAAAATGTGGCCTGAAAGTTAATCCCCAAATATTTACCAATATTTGGTTAGTGCTTTATGCCAAGAGTAATCTAAAGCGTTGCTTTAGTGGAATCACGAACACCTCTGGAGCAAATGAATTTTGAGTTGTCAAAGTTTACTTTTAGGCCAGAAGTTACACAAAATTTGTTCTAGGTGGATGTTACTATCTGCACCTACTCCTCCGTAGCTCGACAGAAAAGCAGTATGTCGTTTGTAAAGAATAGGTGAGAAAGAGTAAGGCCCACCATCACATAGGGATAGAGGTCTCCATGCATTAGTACGTTTCACACAATTCATGAAACTTCGGTGTCAGTCTCTGCATGCAGAGAACAAAAAGATAAGATAGTAAAGAATCACGTTAGATAGAATAGTAAAAGAAGAGTGAGAGATAATAAATAAAAAGAAAAGAATGGGAAATAGATAAGTAAGATCATAGTTTCACCTTAATCGTAGACACATGAATTAATCAAAAGAAGAATGTAATTAAAATGAGTTTTTATTGTAATTGATTAATAAAGCAAGAGCGGGAGTGACGCATGCAGCAAGTAGCGCCTTCGACCATCATATGTGCTATATATATATATATATATATATATATATATATATATATATATATATATATATATAGAACGAAAAAGAATAATCAATTAGGTGGAACTTAATTTAAACATTGCTAATCATGTGTGCTAACATAATCATTCAAGAATCCTGTTTTATATTGATAATAATATTGATTTGGGATAAGATAATCTTACTGTTCATATTATTTGAACAAAAATAAATAAAATAATTTTAAAAACAAGTCAGGTGATGTGTTTTTCATTACTCTGTTGAAAAGTAAAAATCCCTAACCAGGAACATGTAAAGGATGAATCCGAGAAAGCAAGCCAGTCGAAGAAGGGTAGCCACAGCTGCACCTCCTCCTGAAGTTGCTACGATGCTTTCTTAGAATTTGTTGGCGTCGATTTGCCATCAGATGCTGTAAACGTTAATTAGTCGTCGGATCTACCATCGCTGTTCTCCCTCACCCGTAAGCATAAACTCCAGGAGCTACGTGAGCGTCTTGTGCACAGGTGCATGCTAACACAGTCACGACAGAGGCTCCGACAAGAGCCACCAAGGTTGCAGGAATTTAAAATTGACAAGAGTTGTTCTTGTTTTGAAATGGGTGTGATTATTTCATTTATAATGAAGATTTCATCACAATTGGGGTGTAATAGTGCTTTCAGCGGGAGCATTTTGGGGAAGGGAGGCAAAAAAGAAATGACAATATGTGCTTTCAAACAATCACATGCCATGTTTTCTTTTAATTTTAATTTTTTTAAAGGAAGTATGTTTAGCCATTAGAACTTTTGAATTTCAAATGTTAGATCATTATAATATATATAGAGAGGATGAATTGAATTATATTGGTGTAACTTTGATAATTATTATATTATTTTTATAACTTGATATAAAATATGATTTTTATTGATTTAATCGTGTATGTCAAATTTTATCAAAATCGAACAAAAAAAATGGTAATCAAATGATCTATATTTTAGTATATTTTGAAATATACTTATATTACTTCTGATCTAATGGTGTAATTCGATCCCTCTTCATATATATATAGAGAGAGAATATACATAGGACTTATGATCATTTTATGTGAGAATGAAAATGATTAATCTCAACCGTTAGATAAAAATGAAAAATTAAGATTAAAATATTTTAAATTAAAATTAAAATTTTATTTAACCATAAAATCTCTATAACACTTACCAAATAAAACATCAAATATCTTAAAGATTTAATCTATGATTTCCTAAAATATCTCAAACTTATCATTACCATTACCACCACCGTTATGACAGTTCCACCATATCTGTCATGATTGGCTTCGCAATCATCACCATAATCGTCAACCGTCGTCGCCACCGCTAACATCATTGTTGTCACCATCATCACCTCCACCACTACACTGTGATCGTTGCTATGACTATTGTTGTCGCCATCAACATGACTATTATCGCTGCCATTGTTGATAGTGGTTGTAACAACCTACAAATTTACTCTATGTTTATATTTATTTAGTTACTTAATTATTTATTTTCTTATTTTATTTTATTTTATTTTTATCTTTTTGTTTATCAACTAAAAAAATATATATAATTGTGGTAGAAACAAAAGAAACTAGATATATATATATATATATATATATACATATACATCATATTTCATTACATACTACTTTATAGATTACATTCATTTCATACCATCTCTATAATACACTCCTAATATCGTAGTGTTTCAAACAATTTTATTTATTTACAAAATACACAAGCCTTCATTCAAACATAGTCTCTAGTACTATCCTCTTCACTGAGTATGATTATGGGGTTTGTGACCGGATTCAGATTCATAGGAGTAAAGTCTTAACTAAAAACAGAGATGGGAAAATGGACGCTGAAGTAGATGTGAGCACGCAGAACTGGCTGCATAGTGACTACATAACAGTTTCTGACTTCATCAATGTACCAAGCTATGTCCAGTGCATCAAGGAATAGTATGATTGAAGCCATCTAAGATAAAACATTAAATAAATCTAGTGAGAAATAAATTTCTCAGTAGGCAAATTTAAACCATCAAGCATGTTAGAAAGGTTAGTAATTAAATCAGCATATTTGAATAAATACATACAATGCTTCAATGATGGAATGAATGCATGAAATGGTCACAGGTGCACATGGCCTCTACATATGTATAGTATGTAGGAATGTTGCGGCCGTCTTACGCTAATCATGCATGAATTTTCATGTATTAGCACATGATCTCTTGTAATGTCATAGGCTCAGTCTCCAATATTTAAAACTTGGGTCAATCTCATAAAATCATAGGTCAGGTCTCAAAATTTGAAATTCAGATCAATCTTATTCATATCTCATAAATCCATAATATAAGGAAGATATTCTTCTTCCATAAAATAAGATAGATAACATTTCATACTTTGTCCACGTAAAATTGTACAACTAAAATAAATTTAATATTTATGAGCTGCCAATGTTATGCTAGTGTTTGATATATATATATATATATATATATATATATATATATATTATATAGCCAAGACTGGGTTGGTGAAATAGTTAGAAATGATTTAATTATCATAGAAATATATTAAACACTGTCCTTGTAATAATTATAACCTGGATAATCAAGCTTAGTAGATTAAATGTGATTTAATTATGGTTTATATATATATATATTTATATATATATATATATATATATCTATATATATTTATGTATATATAAGTATATATATGTAAATGAAACCTGGATGGCTTGCATGCTTGTGGTAGGAACTACGTGGCATGGTCTTTAGCAGATTAAGATGTTTTGGTTGAGTGGTATTACCGGGAACTAAACAAGTAGCATTTCGGCAGTGCGTAGATTATTTACTTAACTTGGATATACAGCTGGGGGTTGCAGTTTTTAGAGGCATCGAAATAGGATTATCATAGCTAGTTTAACTAGGTGAACTAAGTGTAGTTAAATTCATATAGCCAGCCGAGTTGGTGGTTCACATATTCAAGTTAAAACGGAATTTTCGAGCTGCATGGTTTGTGCATGGCTCGTGGAGTTATACGGAAGTGCCGAGGTAGTTTAAAATATTAACTAGAGTTTATATCTGTTACGGATATGCTCCCATATCCTCCTCATTAATGAACCCGCGCAATCAGGGATTCCCCTCGATGACGCAGGAGCAGTTACCGGCCAGTAACCCTTGATCCTCGCTACAGGCACAAGGGAAGAGGACCCGATCGCTACAATCCCGGAGACAGAATGCCTCATTTCCGGCCCAAACGAAAGGTTATAAGGCAGAAGCACGCGACGGTGAAAGGTACGCACTATTGATCCTGGCCCTCCTCTTTCAATTCTTCACGGCACACACAGCACCCCCCATTGCTCCCGTGTCCGTGATCTCGTCTTCTGTCGTTGGTCTGATCACCATAGACCAACCGGGAAGAGTCAGGTCCTACATACAAACACCACCGGTGATACCACCGGACATCTCTGTTATCACTTAACAGAACAATATCAGAGGAGCTGAGGTAGTAGAAGTGCCGAGATAAATAACTCAAGCTGGTACGTGAATTTCAACGAAAAGCCGAGGTGCATGAGTGGGTGACCGAGTTGCATGAGTGGGTGGCCGAGTATAGTATGGGCCGAGGTCTGAGTGGAGTCCGGCCATGCCGAGGAGCAAAGACGCCGAGGTTTGGGTAATCGGCTGGGTCGATAACTAGAAAAGCCGAGATGCTATGGAAATATAACCAGAAGTGCAGCAGTGAGTGTATGAGAGGTGAGGTAAGTTCGGTCATACCGAGATGCAACGGGAGTAGAAGTGCCGAGATGGTTAAGGCTGTGGCATAGCCGGATTGCATGGTATGTAGTAATGCAAAGAGGCCGGGATATGGTTACGTAAGGGAATATCTATTGCTATCAAGTTATGTTGTCGGGAACGAAACATGTTGGGTTAGTCATAATTAAGCTTGTGGGCTAGTGGGTGAGTGCTGAGGTAACTATTAGACAAACTGTGGTGCTGTAAACCGAGGAAACCAAAAGCTGGTATAGTTTTATCTTAGGTATTATATATATATATATATATATATATATATATATATATCTTAGTAGATAGGCCATTAACTTCTAGCTTATTATTTTTAACGTGTATAAAATTATTGCCCGTACTACTATTCATCCGTAAATACTAAACCCATTAAATTATTTCATAAAACTTCCCAAAATATTAATAAGTTAGACTCCAAATTATTACCGTATCATACCTGGACATTTTCAATTATAGTTTTCTATTTTAAATAAAAACTAAATCTGTCCAATTAAACAATTGAAACAATTTCTAAGTTAAAGATTGAAGCATAGTCTATCTTTGATAAATTTGATGAAATTGTCAAAATAGTTTTATGTGAAAAAAGAAAAGTGGTAGAAAGATTTATGAAGAGTGAAAGCTGGAAGTGTTCTGTGTAGATTTTCTGGATGCAGGGTATTTATAATGGTTTATGTGGTTAGATTTTAAAGGAATTAACTAAATTATAATTGAGTAAGATTTATTTTAGTTACCATGTGACTAATTTTTGGAAGATTTTTATCTAAACTAATCATTACAAATATTCTTCTCATTAATGTATGTTATTACGTGGAAGCTGCTTAAGGCTTAAGTTTTGATTGCTTGTTCTCCTAATGTCACATGGATAGTTAAGAAGATTTTTCTAGTGATTTGGTCTACAGATTTGGTCATCAGCTTCATGAATTATCCTAAAAATTTTATGTTACTAAAAGTTTAGAAATGCACATATTTATTCTAGTTAAAATTTTTACTTATTCTTTTTAAATCCTATTATTATAATTAAAATATATTTTTGAGAATATTACATATTCTATTATTATAATTTAATCATAAAAATATATTTTTGAAGATATTACAGTGATGATGACAACATTCATGTTGGTGGCGATAACAATGGTCATGAAGGTGATCATAGTAGTGGTTCTGATAGCGATTTTGACATAAATTAAATATTTAAGATATTTGATTTTTTATTTGGTAAATCTTATGGAGATTTTATTATTAAATGAAGTTTTAATTTGAGTTTAAAATATTTTAATCTTGACCTTTCATTTTAATCTAAGAGTTAGGATTAATCATTCTGATTCTTACATAAGATGGTGGTGGTTGTGGTGATGATCTTGACATAAATTAAATCTTTAAGATATTTGATTTTCTGTTTGGTGAATCTTATGAAAAGTTTATGATTAAATGAAGTTTTAATTTGAATTTAAAATATTTTAATCTTGATCTTTCATTTTAATCTAAGAGTTGAGATTAGTCATTCTCATTTTCACATAAGATAGTGGTGGTCGTGATGACGATTTTGACTTAAATTAAATATTTAAGATACTTGATATTTTGTTTGGTAAATCTTATGGAGATTTTATGATTAAATAAAATTTTAATTTGAATTTAAAATATTTTAATCTTGACATTTTATTTTAATCAAAAAGCTGAGATTAATCATTCTCATTTTTACATCAGATGATTATTCTCATAAACTAGCCATAACCTATA
>PYAF01003172.1:21240-33538 GCA_007407185.1 Glycine tomentella | reverse complement strand
AATATTATACTTTTCATTCCTCATTTCCTTCTATTTTGGGTGATTTCTTATCTTATAACATTTATATATGTGTGGTATAATTTATTATATGAGTATCCTATGGACTTCACAGTAGCGGCTTTACCGCTACCCGCTATACCGCTATAGCGTTTTGAGGGTCAGCCGCTACCAGCCGCTACCCGCTATTTAAAACTATGGTTGAGACACTAAAATCTAAAGCCCGCGTTTGCATATAATATTCTAGTCTAACTTTGCCTTCGTTTGCAAATAATTTGTGAGTTAGTTGAAATTAATAAGAGGACCAACACTGATTATGAAATTATTTGCATCCTGCGAACTCGAGTGCCCTATACAAATTTGGGAGGGTTCAACAAGGGATAAACTTTGCATTGGTTTCCTGCATCCCATTTTTTGCTTCCCGCACCCCATGAAAATTTTTAGACAGATTGAATGGGAAAAAATGCCCTTTAGCTCTCACCAGGCACCCCACTCTCTCAAACAAACCCATAGCATTCTCCCCCAAACCTCCATAACCACTGCATCCACCTCCATCCAACAACACTGCTGCACCAAAGCCACCATTGCACCCAACACCATGTGGCACCAAACCTACCACTGGGCTGCACCAAGAAAAAGGAACCCGGCAAGAGGTGCTAGAGAAAGCCATGTTTACATCGATCTGTTGCTACATGCATTAGCGTGTCTTCGCATAATTTCGGATTGGTTGTTTTGGAATTTTGTAAACATAATTATGTTATTTAGAAACAACTTGTGCTCTGGATTGGGTGTTCCGTAAGGGCACAAATAATTTTGACTTTTCCAAATTTGTTAATTTGAAAATATTAGTATATATGAAGAAAAAAATCTGCAAGCTTATCTCAAGCAAGGTCTTCGCCGAAGCGGGATGACGGTTGGAGAAGCTCACACTTACCAATGCCGGAAGGGAATGGGTGAAGAAGCTCAACTTTAAGGTAAGAGCAATTTTGGAATTTAAAAAATAAGGGGGTGCATGAAGCAAAGGCCCTGAAACTTATCAAGTTATTTTAAGTGCTTATTAAAGAGATTGTTATGGTGATTATGAGTCCAGTCGATCCTAACTAGAGGAACAGTAGAGGAACAGTAGAAAGCTGAAACTATCCTTGATAAGTCATGTTCTCTTTTACAAGAACCGTGAGCTAATGCTAGTTACTCGGTCATAGATGTTACATTCTATTGAGATTTTGGGATAGTTTAACTTATTCTATCTTAATTATCCTACCAGATTAAATTCTTATCAGCCAGCAGATATAACTCATGATTGAAGATATAGCTCAGTTGATTAAATATAATACGTGATTAGTTATTACAGATCTTTACCTATCTTCGATTGTTATGAATAAATAAAAATCTCATCATTTAAAAAGTATATGGACCTAACGAGAAAAAAACTTTTCAAAAGCAAGTGAATGACCAGTTGGAAAAAGGTGGACACATGCAACAAAATATTAAAAAAAAGAAATGAAGAGAAAATTAACTTTTTCCTCTTGAGAGAATTTATAAGGAGCGGAATAAACAATAATAAAAATATTCAAGTAACCCAAAGAAATAAATAGATAAAAATATTGATAAAAGGGTACTAAATTTTTAATAGAAAAACTCCCTCAATGAGGTCAAAGTCACAGGACCTATTACAAAAAAAAAAAAAAAGACTTTGAAAATAATAACCGCAACAGAGTTTTTAACCAGCAAGGTTTATCATAAACTGTTAAGAACACAGAGCAAAATTGAACAGAACAAGTTTTCTAGAATTCAAGGACTAGGGACCTCCAAACATAAAGTAAGAAAATAGTATTATTTCTGCTGCCTTTTACTCCTTACAATAGTCATACTTATAGTATCTCATGCTATAAAAAGCAGATAACGAAAAAGATGCTGCACTTACAATAAAAGCAATAACAGAATATAATGGCAGACAACTTATATTCCTCTAATCTATATCAACCAATCATATAGTGCCAGCACAACATTTCTTAACAGAATTGGTTAAACGTAGTCTTCTAGATGTTTTGGTGAAATAATCCTCATTTTGGGCCTTTCTGTAGCTTATGGCCTTTCTGTGATTTGTTTCCTATCATCCCCCATGCCATCCAAAAACACATTGTCCTCAAAGTGGTACGAAGCTTTTAACTCAGACCAATCCTCCCAAGATGTGTCATCAGTGTGTAATCCTGTCCATTGGACCAGCACCATGAATCTTGGTTCAGGCTTGGAATAGTCCCATTTGGTGTTAAGAATTGCAAGAGGTGCAATGACAGGATGATTGTCAATTTCAGTGGTTGGTAGGATAACTTGGTTGTGTGTCTCTGTTGTCAATTGTTGAACTAGTTTAAGTATGGAACAATGAAATACTGGATGAATACGTGATCCTTCTGGGAGTTGAAGCTTGTAGGCTGCCTTGCCAATTAGATCCACAATTTGAAATGGACTGTAGAAACGTTTGGCCAATTTGGAATAAGGAGCCCCAGTAGTTGATGTCTGTCGATGGGGTCTTAACTTGACCATTACCCAATCAACAATAGCGAAATTTGCATCTTTCCTATGCTTATCAGCAAACAACTTCATATTTTCTTGTGCCTTGATCAATTTCTTTCTTAGACTATCAAACACAGCTTCTCTATTGGTTAGCATAGTATCAACTGCATCTACTGTGGAAGATCCTGCAATGTATTGAGGAATGCTTGGAGGTTTCTTGCCAAAAGTAACCTCATAGGGAGAGACACCCGTATTGGAATGTGTTGAGGTATTGTAAGACCATTCAGCCCACAACAATAATTTTCCCTAATTTGAA
Organism: Glycine tomentella; assembly: GCA_007407185.1. Taxonomy (NCBI): domain Eukaryota; kingdom Viridiplantae; phylum Streptophyta; class Magnoliopsida; order Fabales; family Fabaceae; genus Glycine; species Glycine tomentella. The sequence continues at coordinate 30,711 of PYAF01003172.1, read as the reverse complement.
GGTTGATTATGAACAAAAGCACGAAGGTACTGCTCCACTACTCGATTCAAGACCTCTGTTTGGCCATCCGATTGAGGATGATAAGCCGAACTCATGCGTAATTTAGTACCACTTAGCTTAAAAAGTTCTTGCCAGAAACGACTGATAAATAAAGGATCAAGATCAGATACTAAGCTATGAGGCATCCCATGATGTTTTCCAACAATTTCCAGGAATAGAACAACACCTATGTAAGTTGTATAATGAGGTTTCAACATTCCTAAATATATACCTTTGGAAAAAAGATCAACTACAACCAGAATAGTTGTATGGCCCTTGTAAGTAGGTAATCCAACAATGAAATCCAAGGATAGATCTTCCCAGGGACGATATGGAACTGGTAAAGGGCAAAGTAATCCTGCTGGTTTCCTTGTGTCATATTTAGTGTGTTGGTAGTCGCGGCATGTTGAGATGAACTTCTGAACATCCTCTTTGATCCCGGGCTAAATAAAATTGTCCTTGACTACAAAAGTCTTTGTGATTCCCATATGCCCTCCTGTGGGAGTGGTATGAAATTCTTCCAGCAGCACTTTGATGAATGGAAATCCTTTTGGTAACCAAATACGACCCTTATGAAGGATCAGATCCTGAGTAACAGTGTAATCCTCTTGATTAGTTGGATTACTTTGGATAGTGTCTCGTAAAGCAATAAATTTAGGATGAATGAGTAATTGCCCTTTGAGCTCCTGTAGGAACGTGAAATTAGGTACAGAGAGAGACAAAAACACCCCAGTCTGTGTTTCTGGAATCCGAGACAGGGCATCTGCAACCTTGTTTGACTTTCCAGAACGATATTGAATAGAGTAATCATATCCAATCAATCTTGCTAAATATAACTGCTGCTCTGGAGTTTGAATAACCTGAGTCATTAATTCTTTGAGACTCCGGTGATCTGTCAGAATAGTGAAATGATGACCCAAGAGGTATTGTCGCCATTTCTTCACTGCAGCAGTAATGACACATAATTCTCGAACATAGGTCGAAGAATTTAGAAGCTTTTGGCAGAAAGGTTTACTGAAGAAAGCAATGGGATGGTTCTGCTGAGATAGAACTACTCCCATGCCCACCCCTGAAGCGTCCATCTCCAATACAAAGGGCAAAGAGAAATTGGGTAGAATTAAGATCGGAGCCTTACTGACAGCACACTTCAAATTTTCAAAAGCTCTATGTGCTTCCGGGGTCCATCTGAATTGATCCTTAATTAAGAGATGAGTCAAAGGTGCTACAATGGTTGCATAACCTTTGATGAACCTGCGATAGAACCCTGTCAGACCCAAAAATCCGCGAAGTGCTCTTAATGATTATGGAACAAGCCATTGTTGTATTGCTTGCACTTTAACTTGAACCGGTGCCACTCCTTGCTTTGAGACCATATGGCCTAAGTACTCAACCTCACGTTGAGCGAAAGAGCATTTGGTCAATTTTAAGAAAAATTGGCCAGCACGTAGTACCTGAAAAGCTTTCTCCAGATGACAAAGATGATCCTCAAAAATTTTGCTGTAGATTAAAATATCATCAAAGAATACAATAATGAATTTACGTAAATAAGGTTTGAAAATACTATTCATGGTCGCTTGGAATGAAGAAGGGGCATTACACAGACCAAAGGGCATGACCCGAAATTCATAATGGCCCTGATGTGTTCGAAAAGCAGTCTTGTGGATGTCTTCTTCCTTCATTAATATCTGGTGATAGCCTTGGAGAAGATCTAATTTGGAAAACCATCGAGCACCCCCTAGTTCATCCAGAAGTTCATCCACTGTAGGTATCGGAAACCTGTCCTTGACTGTAATAGCATTGAGGGCTCGGTAATCTACGCAAAACCTCCATGAACCATCCTTCTTCTTGACTAGAAGAACTGGGGATGAAAAAGGACTCGTGCTTGGGCGAATCATGCCATTCTGTAACATGGCTTCTACCTGATTTTCGATTTCTTGCTTCTGAAAGTATGGGTAACGATAAGGACGAACATTGACGGGGTTCGAATTAGGAAGAAGATGAATGGTGTGGTTTGTGTCTCTTGATGGGGGTAATGATGTTGGATGTTGAAATAGAGGCACAAATTTGTGAATTAGGGTGGCTATTTCAGAATATGGGTGATGGTAAGTGGTGGTTTGGGATGAAGGGGGCTCAGTTGCAAAAGGTAATACTCGAATGTGAAAGAATTCACTTGCTCCATCCGTTTGAATGAGGCGGCGAAGCTAATGCATAGTGATGGGATTGATTCCAGTGTCTCTGTCGCCTTGAAACTGAATCATGTTGCCAGCATGTAGAATTTCATCGTGAGATCATTGTAATCGGTAAGAACAGGGCCCAAAGATTTCAACCATTGTACCCCTAAAACCAAATCTGCTCCACACAATGGCAACACATGCAAATCGATCATGAAACGATGACCCTGAATCTGAACAATGACTCCCACACAAATCTGGTGACATTCGATTTCATTGCATTGTCGACCATGACCTTCAGAGATTTCGTGGGTTGAGCATTAAGGCCTAAAGATTTGACCAAGCGTTCTTGCACAAAATTGTGAGTGCTACCCCCGTCAATTAATAACCACCTGCTGATTGGAAATCCGGCCCAATAAACGTAAAGTCTGTGGAGCTAAATGGCCTGAAAGAGCGTGAAAGCTGATTTGGGCCTGAGGAGAGACTGGCATCTCCTGCATTTCCTGTGCCGTTTCCGTCAAAGTTGGGTCCTCAACAACATCAACGTCATCCGCAATCAGTAAGAGCATTTTGGAGGAACATTTTTGACCTCTGATAAATTTCTCGTCACAATTAAAGCAAAGACCCTGCTCACGCCGTCTTGCTATTTTGTCCGGTGACAACCATTTGAAGGTAACTGGAGGTGGTTTTGCTGGTGGAGGTAACAATGGAGGGTACAAAGTTGGGTTGGGTGAGTGGGAAGTAGCAGAAATCGGAAAATGTTGTTTTTTGCAAAAATTGCGGCGTTGGTCCTGAAACTTTTCCTCCTATAAGCGAGCTAGTGCGGCGGCTTGAACCATGGACAGAGGTTGTAAGGCCTGAACCTCACGGCGTATCTCAGGAATTAATCCCGAGATGAAACAACTCAATATAAAAGGGGCAGGTAAGCCAATGATACGGTTTGCGAGTGACTCAAACTCGGATAGATAATCACTGACGGACCCACGCTGGGTCAGCTTAAATAGAACCCCTTTTGGATCCTCATATTGCGATGACGCAAAGCGAGCCTCCAAAGCCTGTAAAAACCCGAGCCAAGTTGAAATCTAACCATTGCAGGTCATCCATTGAAACCAAGCCAAAGCTGGTCCTTCCATGTAAAAGAAAGCAATGGTAAGTCGTTCATGGTCTGGGGTAGCGTGGTATTCAAAGAATTGTGTAATTTTAAAGATCCAGCCGGAAGGGTCTGAACCATCAAAGCGTGGAACGTCTAATTTCATCCGATGTTGGGAGGTGGAAGAAGATTGTGGAGTTGGGCCTGTGGCAGATGTATTGGGTGAGTGTGGTTGAGGGGCTGGGTTGGTTTCAAGGTGGGCGATTTTCTACAGAAGTTCATCTAGTTTGTTGGACATGGTGGTTTGAGTGGTGGTAAGGTGTATCTGGTTGGTGGTGAGTTTGGCAATGGCCTCTTCCAAACGGTCAAGGTTTGATTTTGAACGGGTTGAGTCAGCCATGGAGCTCAATGGAAGCACCAAAATGTTAAGAACACAAAGCAAAATTGAACAAGTTTCCTAGAATTCAAGGACTAGGGACCTCCAAGCATAAGGTAAGAAAATAGTATTATTTCTGCTGCCTTTTACTCCTTACAATGGCCATACTTATAGTATCTCATGCTGTAAAAAGCAGATAACGAAAAAGATGATGCACTTATAATAAAAGCAATAATAGAATATAATGGCAGACAACTTATATTCCTCTAATCTATATCAACCAATCATATAGTGTTAGCACAACATTTCTTAACAGAATTGGTTAAACGTAGTCTTCTAGATGTTTTGGTGAAATAATCCTCCTTTTGGGCCTTTTTGTAGCTTCTGACCATTCTGTGATTTGTTTCCTATCATAAACCGTCTCTATTCACTACCAAGAAAAAGTGTAAGTCAAGAGCCTGGTCATGTACTCATGTTTGCATAGTTCTTCTCGTGTTTGTTGTATTGACATGTTGCATGCGTACTATCACATGTTAATATTGTGTGGCGTAGTGTGATTCTTGTTGTACCACCGGACATTCATAATTCGTTTTATATGTTTGTTATTTAAGGGAAAAATATATTATTATATTTATTGGATAAAAAAATGTGTTTTTTTCCCTTTTAAGACATGCAATGCTTAGTAGTGGTTCCAAAAAATTTTTCTATATTGGGGGCAAATTTCTTTTCTCTTTTTTATAATATTTTGATAGAAGAAAAATATTACAAATTTTTACAAATTATAATTGCTCTTCACACTTTTTCATATTTTAAAAATATTATATGATTTTTTCATTGTAAATACTATAAAAATTTGGAAAAGTAAAGTGACAAAATTAATACCAATTTATTCTCTCTTTTGTCTATTAACTTTTTACATTTATTTAAAGAAAAAATGTTTTATGGGGATAAAACTAATTTTTTTATGGGGGCAAAAAATAAATGTTATTATTTATATTCATATAGAAAATAATTATTGTGGGGGCAATTATACCCACACCAACAATGTGGATTCACCACCCGCAATGCTTGATTTTAGTTCTTCTAAAAAATATTTATTTTTTTCTCTCTAATTTTGAAATGCATCACACTTGGTCTTCCAAGTGGTTAAACTTTAGATAACACTTTATAAAAGACACAAAAATGATTTAGATAATACTTGAAGGATGAAAATAATATATTTAAAAATTTAAAAGATAAAAACAAACAATTTTTTTGAGAGAAATTAAAATCAAACTTTACATATTTTAAAGAGACAAAAAATATATTTTATTCTTGTTATATTTACAATAAATAGGGGTTATGTCTAGCGAAAACACTAATTTCTCGTGATAGAGTGAATAAAAATTCAAATTCTTGTAAAAAAAAAGTGTTTCACGTTTAGTGTCTGGCTGATCATACATTAAATCTTGAATGTGAGATAAAAAAAATTGTATTTCCCGTGTCTATATACATTTTTTATTTTTATATTATTATTTTCTATATAATTTTTTACTCTTATATATTAATAGTGAAATTTTCATTATTAATTAATTATATATCATTTAAAATATGGCTTGTAAAATATTTTTTAAATAAATAATTTTATCATATATAATAATGTTTTATTAATAGAAAATTTTTATTAAATTAATTATATTTTTTAATGAAATTTTAATGAATATAAATGGATTAATGTATTATTTTTTATCCATCCATTATAATCTGAATAAAAAATTATCTAATCTTATCCATTTCACACTCCTATTTAGAGGGAATAACTCCTTTAGTGCATCTTACCCTTATGCTTATGTTTGGGACACAGGCTACGGTAGACTACTTTGTAAGTAGTCCGCTATAGACCATTATTAGTCACCTTTCAATTAATCAAGGTGCACAGTTCTAATATACATATTTTCTTACTAAAACTTCTCCCATTTTTCTTTTCTTTGTATTTTTCATCTCTCTCCCACTGCTAAGGATGAAGAGGAGTAGGAGAAGCAGACCATCTGTGAAGAGATTAAAAGTGAAGATGTTTGTGCCTTACTTATGCTATGTGATGCGTATGTGTGTTGCTTTGCTCTCCAACGTGAAGATTGTAATTACTAATAGTCTATGTACAGTTTGCGGGATAATACTTTGATGAGTCTGGTGTGGACAATGGAAAAAAAATAGGGGTTAGTGGGAGTGGAGCGAGAAGAAGCAAAGAAAAGGATGAAGAAGTGCTGTCGGTGTCGGTAATTATCTACGGCGGCGACGCACGGTGGATGGTGGCGGAGGCACAGTTGGAGGCTATGAGAGAGGGATAGAGAGTTCGGAGAACAATAAAATGGGCACCGAGGGAGGGTGCATACTAAAACTGTGCACGCTGATTAATGTCTGAGGCTGAGTGATGATCGTCTATATTGGACCACTTATAAGGTGATTCATCACAGCAACGACTAATGTTTGATTGCCAGAAAATAAAGAAAGAGAATGCAAATGAACATGTAAGAAAAGAAAATAAGAGAAATTAGGTGAAAGTAAAGGGTGTTTGGTTGAACAAAAAATAGAGTGAAAGAAATAGAGTGAAAATTAACAATTTTTAATTAGTTTTTTATCATGATATTGATATGAATTAGTATTTGCTTAAAAGTTATGATAAATCTTAGTTAGAAATTGTGAGTATATATAATAAATAATTTTCTCCTAACATAATTTATTTTATATTCAAGAGTCAATTAAAATTTGAATCCTAAATTATTTAGTTAAGAGACATAAATTATTAATTTGTGTCAACCTTGGTTGGTTCCAAAAAATATTATCATTATTATTTATTTTATAATAATAAGAAAAAAAAAAGTTTTCACTAAGAGAAAGAAAGAAATATAAAAGACCTCCAGGCAAGAGTAACAGGAAGGGGGAGCGGGGCAAACAAATGAAATCATCGAATAATAATCGATTATGACACTTTTTTCTTCCTTTTCCACTCCTTTTTTTCTGTCGTACTAAACACATCATACTAGCCCTATCTCTTAAAACCTATTATAACCATGGTCTATTATCCCTATGTTAAACAAAACATTTGGTATACGAGTACAAAATGACATTTATTTTATTTTATTTTATCAATCATATAGTATTATCTTAGAAATATTATTATTTCATCAATTGGGATACTTGCTTTAGCCTCTAAAGTAAGTAAAGGCCAAAAGTAAATAAGGATGTTTTTTTGGTAATTAGCAAGTAAGGATGTGATTGTATGTGTGTTAAATCGACTATGATAAATTTGATTTTATATAATTGATTATTGTAGAATTGATTTTGATAAAAGTAGAAGTTATTTTTGTTTTAATTTTACCATAATTTTTATTTATTATAATTAATTCTACCATGATTTTAAAAGCAATCAAAACATGTAAAATTTGGTCAAAATCAGATGTTCAGAGTTAATTTATCTTACTACGGTCTACCATGATTTTATAGAGGTTATCTAAACATACGCGGATTTAGAGTTAATAACTCACTTTCAAAGATAAATTAGAATATAAGATCTATTTGACTTACGTTTCATTTTTTTTTTCAAAAACTATTTGCAAAACAATTATTTTTACTTATCAGATAGTATCCGTGCGATTGGTATATTTAAAGGAAGTTGGATTATATAAAAAATTATATTGACATTTTACCAGAATGTTATGTGTGCTGATTATATAAGGTACTCTATTTTTTAGTTATTGAAAACTTTTTAAAAATAGTATTCTAACATACCCTAAATTGTTGATTAGAAAGTCAACTATTAATATTATGCATACAATCATAATGTATTATTATTAAACGATTCAAAGTATTAGTAATTAATTTTTCATCAGCAACTAAAATTACTTTACCTTTATTTATTTTGGAGAATTCAAATCCAATGTGATTTTAGTCGGTTATTCAATTAATGTTATTAAAATATTTTCAGACTTTTTTTGGGGGTAAAAAAGGACATGGTTCTATTCAGAAAAATTCTTTTGACCTAATCTTATAATAAATTGATCTTCCCCTATATAAAACTTGATTTTACACTCAAGCAAAACGGGCATAACTACATTGCGGAAGTAGTAAAAATTGTTGTTGGTAGGAATTGAACCTTGGACCTCTTGATTATTAAAAATAGACATTACCATCTCCTCTAATTTTTAATATTAAACATATGTTGCAGTACTTAATATTTGAGGCCCCTTATTTTTTTGGGCCCTGTGCAGTTGGGCACCTTGCATGGGCCCAGAACCGCCCCTGACTACATAGCAGTATATATTGAGTTGCTAAGGAAGCAATATCTATGAACTCATTTGTTTTTTATATTTTAGTCCCCTTTCCTCTAAAAAAAGAACCTAGTCCCCCAGAGTTTTGTAAAACCTTGCTGTTTCTGCGTAAAAAAAAAAAAAAAAAACCCTAGTTGTTTCAGCCTTTTAATTTCACTTTTTGTTGTTCTTCTGGGCGTTTAACCCCGTTTTGTCAGAAAGAAAATGTTGATTTGCTTTCAAGAACATTCGAGTTTAATTTGATTATCAAAACGTAATTCACAATGCATTTGAAAAGAATGATTCACATTCATAGCATGAAAGAAGAATTGTCCATGCAGAGTGGAAAAAGAATTTTTTTTCCCGTCTAATTCATAGGCAGTTTAAATGATGAAAACCGGGAAAAAATATATACAAATCTTGCCTTGGCTTTATTTTACAATAATTAAGATGACTTTTTTTTTTATATACTAATAATAATAATAATCCAAATGATACACCATTTGAATAATTAGGCAATTGAAATGAAAGAAGTTTAAATTCAAACAATAGCGAACATGTGCAATAAAACAAAAAAAAAAAAAAGAAAGAAAAAAAGAAAACTTAAATTTACTGTTTTGGATGGGGTAAAGAGAGTTATATTTAAAAATTATTAAATTATCTTAAAAAAGTATAAATATAAATATATTTAAAAAATAAAAATTTATAGCTACATTAAAATTTATTTACTTAAAAATATCAAATTAAATTTTTCAAAAATTAACTCTACTTATTACTTGCTCCGTCTCTAATTGTAGAACTTACAAGACCGTTATTCTAAATTCTAGATATATTAATTACTTTTTTTTTACATATTCTTCTTAATTATTTTTTTTTCTAAATTTAATGAGAAATAATTAAGTAGATAGGAAGATAAAAAATCATAAAGATATAATGTGATTAATTAAATTAATTATTTTTAAAGAAGAATAATTTAATTAAAAAAGTGACAAATTGAGTATAAAAATTGTTTTAAAAGTAAAAAAAAATCAGCCTAACATCAATTATTACCACACAAATCGTCTTTATCCAGCTTTTAGCAAAAAAGCCACTGCTGTAAAATTTAAAAAACTGAAATATCAGCAACATACTTGATAACATTTTATTAATTCATAAAAAATTATAAATACGACTATTTAAAGTAATATGCTATTGACACCGTCTATATATAAAAGATAGAAAAGTATTGAAATAAATGTGTTAATTAATACGAATCTTTAACGGACTATCATATCATGATTTTTATTAAATATAAAAAATAAATTAATTAAATTTGTATAATTTTTTTTAAATTCCAAAAATGACCAAAATAAAATTATAAAAGATGCAATTAAACCTGATAATAATTCTGATAAAAAAGACTATAACAATTATAACCGAGGAACTCACTTTTTCTCTCCACATCTTTTAGATTATTATCCTCTTTAATTGATATTACCATTTAGGTTAAATTCCTGTTTAAGTCTTTTA
>PYAF01003172.1:7774-18838 GCA_007407185.1 Glycine tomentella | reverse complement strand
ATTGTTGAGTTGTCACAAGTACATGCAGTAACTCGAGGTGGTCATCACCGAGGAAAAGTAATTTCATCACATGTTGTTCCTGATGTTCAGCCTCCAATGGTATGTTGGTCTTTTTCCTTGTGACTTCTGATTGCCTTTCTAACCATTGTTTGCTACTGTAGTGTTTTTAAAATCATTTAATCCCTTAATGTCAAGTTCACTTTTCCAGACAGTTTGCAAACCAATTGGAGAATATGCTGTATAAATGGAAGCAAACTCTCTAGTTCTTTGACTTGCTTTTTGTGTTTATGAATGAGACAATGATAGTTTCATACAAGAATATTGAATAACAAATCAGATTCAAATATTAAATTCAGTGAGAAAATTGCATGTTACCCTCACCATGAGTGGGAAATAATAATGATTTGTTTTGTATATTGGTAGAATCTAAATCTGAAATTGGATGCCCAATATTTGTTATGAAAGATAATCAGAAATGGGGAGTTTTCTTAAGCTGCTGCAGTTTAATATGCCACAATCCTCAATTCCCTAATATTCTCTCTATCTTCAGGATGCTGAGGAATATGCAGAATGCGAGGCTGTTGTCAAAAGTTTTCCCCCATTTATAGAGGCTATGAAGAAAAGGGGTATTGAAGACATGGACCTTGTAATGGTTGATCCCTGGTAATTTTAGTTGGATGACCATGTTGATATATCTCTTTTCTGGAGACATTGTTATTCTTTCTCTTTGCGTTTTCTTTATTGAGACTTTGTTTTGCATAACTCTGTTGCAGGTGTGTTGGTTATCACAGTGAAACAGATGCTCCTGGGAGAAGACTTGCTAAACCACTCATATTTTGTCGATCTGAGAGTGACTGTCCCATGGAAAATGGCTATGCCCGACCTGTAGAGGGCATCTATGTTCTTGTTGATATGCAAAACATGGTGGTGATAGAGTTTGAAGATCGCAAACTTGTTCCCCTCCCACCGGTTGATCCTTTGAGGAACTATACTGCTGGTGAAACCAGAGGTGGCTGTGATAGAAGTGATGTAAAACCCTTGCAAATTATTCAGCCTGAAGGTCCAAGCTTCCGTGTCAATGGGTATTTTGTTGAATGGCAAAAGGTTAATGTTAAGTTATTTTATTGTTTATTTGTCATTGGAAATGTGCAAAGATAATTGATTCATTGTAATTACTAGCTGATAATTTGCAACTTGATATATAACTTATCTTTTTTTTCCCTCTCTTTTAACAGTGGAATTTTCGTATTGGATTCACACCCAAAGAAGGTTTGGTTATATATTCTGTTGCATATGTTGATGGTAGTCATGGGCGAAGGCCTGTTGCTCATAGGCTGAGTTTTGTGGAGATGGTTGTTCCCTATGGAGATCCAAATGACCCACATTACAGAAAAAATGCTTTTGATGCTGGGGAAGATGGATTGGGAAAAAATGCACATTCCCTCAAGAAGGTTTTATAATAACATTTTTTCTCTTGTATGCTTATCATTTGTCACCGTACTCTTTCTGTTTGAATTCCTTTTTATCTGAGGTCAATGTTTGTTGTTACAGGGATGTGATTGTTTGGGTTACATCAAGTATTTTGATGCTCACTTCACAAATTTCACTGGTGGAGTGGAAACAATCGAAAATTGTGTATGTTTGCATGAAGAGGATCATGGAATTCTCTGGAAGCATCAAGACTGGAGAACTGGCTTAGCAGAAGTCCGAAGATCTAGAAGACTTACAGTTTCTTTCATATGTACTGTGGCTAACTATGAGTATGGATTTTTTTGGCATTTCTATCAGGCAAGTAGGCTATCACATCCTTTTAAGGGACAAATATGCTGACAATGACATTTTAAATCAATCGTAAGTTAATTATGTAAAATTCACAAATATCCAGTATCTGATGACCCTTTGAATTATTGTTAGACTCTGCATCTCTTTACTCTTTTAGTTAGCTTGTATTTTTGGTTGAAGGAACTTTCAGCATGATTTTTTTGTGGTTTGATTTTTAATGAACTACTTGAATATTGTCTTTTTCATTTTTTTTTCTATAATACTCTTGTCATATGATATTTAAATCTGGAAAATGTGTTTTTTTCCAGGATGGAAGGATTGAAGCTGAAGTAAAGCTAACTGGAATTCTCAGCCTAGGAGCCTTGCTGCCTGGAGAGTTTCGAAAATATGGAACCATGATTGCACCTGGTCTATATGCACCAGTTCATCAACACTTTTTTGTTGCTCGCATGGACATGTCTGTTGATTCTAAACCTGGGGAAGCTTTGAATCAGGTAATTTGCATTGAATTACTAAATTTGACCTTAATAGGTTATGCTTTATCCGTTTCTATCTCTATTAATAAAAAAATACTTTCTTTTATAATTGAATAATTTCTGCAGCATCCCTTAGTTCTAGTTTTTTGGTAGATGAATCAAATAAAGTGGTGATTATAAATGTCCTGGTAGCAGTGAGTTTTCCTCCTGCAGAAATATTCATATTCTAGTTTTCATTGTAGTGTCTCATCCTAAAAGGATTCTTGATTATAATTTTTACAGGGAACTCATAAACATCTATATTCAACTTGAATTAAGTGCACTACTTTTTCATGTTATTAATCAAAAGTTCAAAACTACCTATTTTTCTATTTTTTTTCTTCCCAAGTAATTTCAAGTTTATGATTCAGGGCTATGTGCTATTACAATGTTGAAAACCCTCGTTGTGATCTGCCTTGTGTATTCAGAAGCCAAATTTACCACTTTGTTAACAGAATTGGCTACTTTCATGATTTGTTTTCAAGTTCACTTGTGAACAGCTTCCTCCTTCTCCAATAAACTATGTATGTAATTCTTAGTGCTCATTTTTACTCCCCTATGATGTTTTATAGGTTGTGGAGGTCAATATGAAAGTCGAGGAACCAGGTGAGAAGAATGTTCACAATAATGCATTCTATGCTGAAGAGACTTTGCTCAGATCTGAATTGGAAGCCATGCGTGATTGCAATTCTTTGACTGCTCGACATTGGGTTGTAAGTCTTTTGTGGGTTTTACAGCCAACTTCAAACTATTGATGCTGATAATTTTGCATTTTGTCAAACTGTTGAATACTTATTTGCAATGATCAGACAAGAGTCTGTTATGCTTTTAAAAAAATTGAATGCTTTCTTCTGGAAAAATAAACTTTTGTAAGGTAGTACTGAAAATTTTGTACTTGGTTTTATCACAAGGAAAATACTTACAGTGGGTTGGTATCTTGTTTTGTATTTTGGCTTTAAACATGTGCTTTGTATATTATGTCAAACCATGATTCCAACAGTTTTTGACTTTTTGAGTTAATTCTTTGATGGAGACCTGCTAATGTTTTAATAATCCTTTAGGTAAGAAACACAAGAACATGCAATAGAACTGGACAGTTGACAGGCTATAAGCTGGTACCTGGCTCAAACTGCTTACCATTGGCAGGCTCTGAAGCTAAGTTTTTGAGAAGAGCTGCTTTCTTGAAGCATAATTTTTGGGTAACAACATATTCACGTTATGAGATGTTTCCTGGAGGAGAATTTCCTAATCAAAATCCACGTGTTGGGGAAGGACTAGCTACATGGGTTAAGCAGAACCGTTCTTTGGAAGAAACTAATGTAGTTCTTTGGTAAACCTTCCCCCTCTTTTTTCCTCACTTTCTGATGCACACACCTACCTGACTTCATGAACGTATTCTTCAGGATTTATACTTAATATTTTACAAAATTTGTAATGCTAAATTAGTGATCTCTATTAAAGTAGTATATTGAAGTATGTAACTGCATCAAGCAATAGCCTATTCAGATTTTTATATATTGTTTCATTCCGAACATTGTCAAAATAAGTTTCTTCAATGTTCATTTTCCTTTTCCAATTAACTTTAATTTCCACCATCGACATGCTTTCACATTTTGCCCTCTCCAGACTAACTGTGTTATCTTCAGGTATATATTTGGAATCACACACGTTCCTCGTTTGGAAGACTGGCCTGTTATGCCAGTAGAGCACATTGGTTTTATGCTCACGGTAATTATTTGTTGATTTTTTTCGTCGACTTTTCTTGAGAAATCTTTTGAGTAGTTTACTGGTTGCCTATCATTTTATGTTACTTTATATGGTGGTTTGTTGCTCATGCCTTTTTACTTTATAATAATGTTAATGCTTGAACTCGAAGAGCTTTGAGCAGCACTAGAATATTAATAATTTTTTTTATTTGGTATTGTTGTTCTGTTCGATGTTCAGTGGACACCATCTTTTCCATCAAATGACTACTGATTTTTTTCTCTCCCTTTTTGGGTGATTTGGTCTTATTACTTTGCTCATGTTATGTATTTAATTGCGCCTAGGGCTTTTCCATTTGTCTGACCTATGAAGCTCCCTTCTTTGTGCAGCCTCATGGATTCTTCAACTGTTCCCCTGCAGTAGATGTTCCGCCAAATGCAAGTGAAGTGGATTCTAAAGATAACGACATTAAGGATAATGGTTCTTCAAAACCAATTCAGAGTGGGTTAACGGCAAAGCTTTAGGAACTTGACCTACCAAAAGTTATGGCACTGAGCTGCTGATAAGGAGAAACACGAGTACTATTTTGTCATCCACTGATATATGTAGTTGAGCACATTATAATTTTCAATCTAGAATATTAATAAAGCTATTGACATAAGTCGTGGTTTCGTTTGTTGGAAAGCTTGCTGGTAATATTCATTTGATTTACTTTGCACTCAGAATTCTGGTTTCAAATTTGACTCTAAATGCTGGTAATAAAGCTGTAGAATTGACGTTAAAATAATTGATTCGTTACTGTGGTGTGGTATCAAGATTCAAGCTATTCGTGACATTGTGATTGCCTGTACTTGTTTTTTGTTCACCATAAAATTTATGGGTTTTTTTTTCCACAAGAAATAATTTTAGTGGACTCTTTCCCACCCCCTAATTTATTATTGTATGCGTTTAATTTTTATACACTCCAATTAGAATATCTTAAAATTTTAGTTATCATATTAAAACATATGCAGTCATCTTATATTAAATAATTATTGAGTAGTATTAATTTAACAGCTAATATCTAAAAACATACCATTCGGGCATCAATTTGGCAAGAGAACCATAGCAGCATGCTCTCTTATAAGAAGCTTTCCCTTTCCCAATTTGTTAGTCCCACTAAAAAGCCAATATGCAAGAGACACTTGCTGGCAATATCTGAAACAGTTAAACCTTGACATGCATTCGTTTCCAGAATCATGATCTATATAAGTAAACTTTCATTACTACTATGATTGAATGTTTTTTTTATACTATTTTTATTAAATAGAAATAGAGAAAACTATTAAAATAAGAGATAATGTAGTTACTTTGAAATAATATTTGTTTTCACTTCTCCAAAAGTATTGTTCTATAACTCTCACTTCTCTGAATAATAACAATAACATTAACAATAATAATAAATTTAATGGGAGTAAATTTATTTTCTTGATTTTATATGTCTATAATATATTATTTATTAACAGTGATATAGGCTTATTGTATGAAACCCAGAAATTTCTCACTAACAATTTTGAGATGAAAGATCTTGGTGATGCCTCTTTGTATTATGAATACAGATATACTCCGAGATCGTTCTTGAGGTATCCTTGGGTTATTACAAGAGCTATATTGAAAAGATTTTGGAAAGATTTGACATGAAAGATTGTGCATAAGGAAATACGTCCATATTTAAAGGAGATAAGTTTAATCTCGAACAATGCCCAAACAATAAACTTGAGACAATGGAAATGGAAAAAATTCTCTATGCATCAGATGTAGGAAGTCTAATGTATGCTCAAGTTTGCACTCGTCCTGACATAGTATTCATAGTGAGAGTATTGGGCAAATACTTGAGTAATCCAGGGATGGATCATTAGAAAGCAGGTAAAAGGGTTATGCGTTATTTAAAGAGAACAAATGACTACATGCTCACATATAAGAGGAAAGATGAATTAGAGATCATCGGGTATACTGACTTTGATTTTGCTGGATGTCAAGATAGTAAAAGATCCATGTCAAGTTATGTCTATATGTTGGCTGGAGGAGCTATTTCTTGGAAGAGTGTTAAGCAGACACTCGTAGCTTCCTCTACTATGGTCGTTGAATTTGTAGCTTGTTTTGAGGCGTCCAACCATGGGGTATAGTTGCAAAATTTTGTCACAGGGTTGCGTATAGTAAGTGGTGTTGAAAGACCGCTAAAGATTTATTGTGACAATAAGTCAGCAGTGTTGTACTCCAACAATAATAGAAGCTCTTCAAAATCGAAGCACATCGATATAAAGTTTCTAGTTGTTAAAGAAAGAGTTCAGAGTGGTTAGATTTCCATAGAATACATAGGGACGAATGTCATGCTTGCAGATCCGCTTACTAAAAGCTTAGTGCCTAAGGTCTTTCATGAGCATACTGCTCATATCGATGTTGTTTTTTTTATGACACTATGGTTTAGTGGAAGTTCTTTATGATGATGTTCTATGTAAAAATATCTATATGTTTATTTTCTGCAAAATAAAGATTTTGATGTTATTTTCCCTCTAAATGTATATATATTTTGTGTTTGTGTTTCTGTTTTGTGTATGTAGAAAATTAAGGATTGATCTCATAAGGACTAAAGAATGACCAGTTGAAAATAGGCATGGTAAAGATCACATTGCATGTCATTTCCATGCCACTCCCCCATACTTGATTTATGTCATTGAATATATTGGTGTGATGACCATGAAAGGTTTAGTTACGCCTAAAAGTGACAAGTCGCTATGATCTCAAATTAATATAGGAAATGGACCAGATTGTATCCGAGGAAGAATCTAAGAATAAATAACATACAGATGCATACTAAAGATATATGATATAATTATCTTTGGTCAATATGTAGTCCAAGTGAAAGATTGTTAGGAAATTAAATTTCCTAACGATATTATTGTTACATATTATATTAATAATTGTATTATACTATATAATATATATTGAGTAAATTAAAGTGATCAATTAAATATATTCAAAT
This sequence comes from Glycine tomentella, assembly GCA_007407185.1. NCBI lineage: Eukaryota > Viridiplantae > Streptophyta > Magnoliopsida > Fabales > Fabaceae > Glycine > Glycine tomentella. The sequence continues at coordinate 11,815 of PYAF01003172.1, read as the reverse complement.
AGATTCCTAAGTAAATATGTGATAAATGAGTGAATATCAATGTTGGACCAATTAGGTATAATAAGAGTTTACTGGTCCAACAATAAAGAAAAAAAAAATATTATGTATAGGATTATGATTAGTAATAGGTCAAATCAAGTTTCAGTTTCTTTCTTTTCCATCTAGAGAGAATATCTTCTAAGGAGTGATTTGACTAAGGAAGACTAAAGTTCACAAGGAAAGATTAAAGACTAGAAGAATAAAGATAAATCACTATTGTAATGGAAACAGAACATATATGCTTTATTTGTTTAAGATTTTTTGATGGTCCAATATGATACTTCTGAAGATTTATTTGGTGATGGTTTTCACCATAAGGATTTAGGAATTAATTTTCCTTTAGAAAATTCTCTTGAAACTCAATTTACAAAAGGAAGACTTGTATTATTTCTATAGACTTAAGTTTAATTCAAATTTAAGTTTTAAGTCAAACTTAAAGTTTGTAAATTTTAATTCAAACATACACTAAATCATTAGGAAATTTGGTAAAAAAAAAAAAAAAAAAACTAGTGTACTCATAATCTCATTGAATACGTAATTAGAAGTTTCGTGACTTTATGAGGAAACGCAATCAGTGAAAAACACATTTCCAGAGAGATGTCAACAGGTAGCTTATCTTTGATGAGAAGCCATTATTAAGACCAAATTAAGGAATGCTTTATGTACTTTCAAGTTTGTTCGCTTTATCGGTTTAGCTCCCCCCCCCCCCCCCCCCCCCCCCCCCCGGTTATAATAATAAAAACAACAAAAGAAACAGAAAAGAAGTGGTGTGTTTCCTTTGTGGTGTTTAAGGTCATAATCACTTTTAAGCCAAAAAGCCGTTTTCATTCAGTAAAAAGCACTGTCTTTATTTGCAAATATTACCACAAACGAGTCCCTAAATGTCAAACACAATCGTTAAAGATATATCTTAATGATGCTAGGGAATATGTTGTTTCAATCACACATTGTTACAATCTATCATCGATATTCCTTCTGACTTTGGCTTGCAATTATATTCTTTAGGTCTTTGGCCTAAGGTTTCATCATTGATCATTCCCAATGACAGTGAGAATCTGTTTTTGACATTCTTTCATTCCCATCATCCCCCTTACAGGGTCCATATATCTAGAAGCCAAAGCTCTTGAGGTTAAGTTCAACGCATTACTTTAGCATTCTATCCAACTCCAATCACCACGCATCATTGGTCTCTACCTAACTTAATTTTCTTTCAACTCATCGAGTTTTATGATTTGATGCCAATTGCAAAAGAAATCAAGTTAGCTATCATTTTTATTATGAACTTCTAAATGAGCTTAGAAGAAGTGTAAAGCAAGATTATAAATACTAGCTTCTTACTTGTGTTAAATACACTCAATTTCTAAGTTTAAAGTAATGGGTGCCAGCTTTTACGTTTCAGGTGGTTACATGCAACTTACAATTGTATTCTTGAGAGGTATTTTAAAAAGTAAAGTCCTAGATTGTCTAGAATAACTTTTTCTTTAAGTGTTTATATATTAACTTAATATATGGATTTTGAAAGTGATTAACAAGAGATGTAAATCTTGAGGTTATGAGCCTAGACCAAAAATGAGATGTTTTTAACATTAAATACCAAAAATGTCATTTATTTTGTATATTTTTCTTTTAGGGATATTTATGGTATTTTATACAAATACTTAGTTTCTTTTCTCTTATTTTCATTCCTACAAAATAACTTATACAATCATCTCACTTTTCACTTCAGGCCTTTCCTTTCTCTTTTCTCTTTCTTTTCTTTTATATCCTTTCATTTTCTTTATTAAACTAAACATATCCTTAAAGTTTCAAATTTTGTGAATAAAAAATAATTAAGAGAGGATATCCTACTAAAAATAATAAGTTAGATTAACAATTGATAAAACTAGTAGATACTTCTTTCCAAGGGTATTTTTTGTTTAAAAATATAAGTTATTAAATGTTTAGGTGATAGTTTCTCTCTCTCTCTCTAGGTGATGGTAATGAACAAGCAGAGAAATTCAACTATCTCTTACCTTAAGGCAGTGACAAAGTTCAACTTTGAAGCCTTAATAAAGATATAGCTAGTTCAGAAGAATTACATTTTACCCTAAAAAGAGTTGAGTTGACCACCAACGAGGGACATGGGAAAGGGACTTTAACACCATAAACATTTTTTCTTCATTGATTTCCTTTCAATTATGAGACAGTATCCTGTGATGTCCCTTTATTATCATATATGGTTAGAACTTGTCGGGTTTAAAGTCTATTATTTAGGAAAAGCATCCCAATATTTCTTGTCGACCGCACCTTTAGTTGACCAAGAAAGGCTTGTAGTATTAAGTTATTTTCACTTCAATGAAATGTGTTTGATTATTTTTTTCTTCTTTTGGTAGATTATCATTGATATCTTTCTTCCCTTTTTACCTCGTTTTCTTTGTAAATTTAACACTTTTACTTTTTATCATGAAGTTCTAAAATGGTGCTCCTCAGCTAGCCAGCCGCTGCGTCGGCATGTAGTATAATACTCATTACTACAATTAATGGGCTATTAATTTGTCTAGTAATATAGTATTTGTTTACGTTTGAAATTTCACTAAGACCCTCCAAGAAATGCTTTCACACGCTCAATTAAGGTTTAGCAGCGGTTTCATCATGATATCTTAAACTTAATGTTAGCATTAATCGATGTTATTGACTTTAATTTTGTTAAGAAATCTAATTAATATTAATGATTTTGATCTGCATGTGACAACCTCCGCAGTCAGAATCTCTTTTGATTTACTTCTCATACCTTGGCGGCAGAACCTTTGGTAATTTGTCTATAACGTCATAACGTGTGAAGTGTGAGCATGCTATCGCTTGAGAAATTATAATTGTACATCAAATTTTGTATATTTTTTTATATATTTGAGAGTGCTAAGAAGAATGTCAAATAAAATAAATAATATTATTATAAAAATTACAAAAAAAATTATAACTAAAAGTTTTAACTTTTAAATAATCTTTAGCAGAAGAGTTATTCGTTGGTCCGTTTAGATACACGTCAGCAGCAGCAGCAAAGGCTGCAATTCAGCTTAATATTTTATATTGTTAAAAATAGCTATTAATTTGTACTATAATTAATTAGTTGTGATATTTTATTTTGTGAAAAATGAATAAATTATATAGGTGGAATAATGCATTTATTACGCGGGGCCTTGATAATGAAATAGTCGGCGGCAGTGCGCGTCTTTAGTAACAGTGATTCTTAGCCCTTTATTTTTAAATAAAGACTGCGGAAATATTAATATCAGAAACAAAATAACATAATAAACATATTATCATTATAATAAGAAATTAAAATATCATTTTCAGAGGCAAAATTATTAAAGGAATTTGTTACAGATATGCTCCCATATCCTCCTCATTAATGAACCCGCGCAATCAGGGATTCCCCTCGATGACGCAGGAGCAGTTACCGGCCGATGACCCTTGATCCTCGTTGCAGGCACAAGGGGAGAGGACTCGACGGCTACAATCCCGGAGACAGAATGCCTCATTTCCGGCCCGGACGAAAGGTTATAAGACAGAAGCACTCGACGGTGAAAGGTACGCATAATTGACTCCGGCCCTCCTCTCTCAATTTCACACGGCACACACAGCACCCCCATTGCTCCCGTGTCCGTGATCTCGTCTTCTGTCGTTGGTCTGATCACCATAGACTAACCGGGAAGAGTCAGGTCCTATATACAAACACCACCGGTGATACCACCGGACATCTCTGTTATCACATAACAGAACATTGGCGCCGTCTGTGGGGACGATAAACTTCGATTCCCACGTATCATCTATGGCTAATACGAGAAGACACCAGGCGGAAAGGAATGGAGATCCACTCAGGGGGGATCGACGGGAAAACGTGGTGGTGGAAGACGCCCTTTCACACACGGATTCATCCCCCGTGGAGCCAGATATGCCGCCCCCAGAAGGTACCCTCCAGGAAGCGCAGCACGACGCTTCCCAGCGTTTCATACAAAGTGCTCT